>JBBMEG010048407.1:0-17354 GCA_037832605.1 Cyclanthera cordifolia
AAGACAAATATAATACAAAAAAAATGCCTTGAAAATGTCAAACCACCAAAATTTTACCTAGTATTTATTCACCTCTACACTCATCTCTAAATTCAATTTGACTTCTAACTTTTGTTAAATGAACTTAAATTTTGGCAGCATAACGACGTAACATTAAGATTACTCAAAACTTTATTAATCCTACAAATTCCAGAAACAAACTAATATTCTACAAGAAATCAAAATACACAATATATAGAGATTTTGTCTCGCCCGAAAATACGTCATATAGAAACAATATCATAAATATTTTACAATAATTAATCTTTTTTTAGGATAAACTGATGGCTCCTTTTCCATAGACAGGAGAATAACTCCAATCATTTATTGTGATTTTATCATAGTATAGAGGGGAATAGGTTTGGAATAGTTCTGGGGAATTTGTTCTATGATTTGAGGCTCCAGAATCTATGATCCATGGAGCTGAACTAGAACAGGAAAAGGTACTAGGATAACTACCTGTTTGTGCCAATGTGGCACAAGGATTACTAGAAGAGGAGGACGTGTCCTTTAGCAGTTTCAGAAGTTGATCAATTTGGTCCTTATTAAATATGATTGATTCAGTGCTATTTGCACTTGCGGTAGGAGGACGAGTATTCTTCTCCCCATGTCTACTGTTTCTATAGTTAGCAGGTTTCCCATGAAGTTTTCAACAATTCTCTCGAGTATGATATAGTTTATGGCAATAATCACATGTAACACGAGGTCTGATAGCTTTATTTGAGGAAGCCTGGTTCACTGTAGTATGTACTAACATGGCTGAACTTTCCACTGTCTCCACCGATTTCCTTAAAAGCATGACATGCCGACGACTCTCTTCCCTACGAACTTCTGAGAAAGCTTCACTGATTGTAGGAAGATTAGTCTTACAAGAATTCTACCTCGTACTTCATCAAATTCTACATTGAGACCAACACGAAATTTTTAAATACGACCGTTTCCAACAAGTTTTTTATAATGTTTATGGTCCTCAGTTGATTTCCATTCATAATTATCAAACAAGTCAAGGTCCTGCCAAATTCTCTTTAAAGAGTGAAAATATTGGGTTACAGAATTACCTCCCTGTTTCATGTCTCCTAATTTGAGATTCAATTAAAAAACATGCGACTGGTTTTCTAGGTCGGAATGCATCTCAGTAACACTATCCATAATTCTTTAGCCATAGAGAAACACATATAATTGTTGCCTATTTACTAGCTAGGTCATGACCATGGAATTCTCCGAATCCCATACAGAACGCGATGGATCATTTTTCTGAGGAACTTCCTTATCTCCAGTCAAATATCCGATTTTGCCTTGAGCTCGGATGAACATTCTAACGCTTTGTGACCAACGAAGAAAAATATCGTCATTTAATCGAATGGTCGTTATCTGAATCGTAGAACTATTATTGGGTAGTCTCGCAATCACTTCTTTAGCCTCTGACATAATTATTTGGAAGATGTGAACAGGAAAAAACACGAAACAGCAAGCAGTAATCAAATCAAAGGTAAATGCACGCAGAAAAACAGTAATCGAATAAAGAGAAATCAAGTCAGACAGACAGCATCGAAACGATGAATCATAGCAGTAATCAAGTCGTCGCGCCAATGTGAAGCCGCGAATCTGAGACGAAATCGCGTAAACTGACACCGCAGATATGAGACGAAATCCGACGAAGCCTGACTGCCCGACGAGGACTGATGGAGTTCCAGATGGCGACGAAGACGTGACGAAGCCCGAACCCTGACGACACGACGCCGGAAACAAGAAAAGTTTTTTCGTCATGAAGAAGAAAAACGCGATGTATGAACTGAAGCAGCCAGAGAATTTTTTTTTCCCGTTTTTTGTTGGGTTTTTTTTTTGTTAGGGTTTTGGTTACAAGCAAGCAATTCATTACAATCTAATTTATATCCAATCTCAATAGCATGTGTTGTAACTAAACCACAATGCATTTCATTTTGAATGATACAACTTCCTACTTCAACCATAGGCTTAGTTTTAGCACATAAAGTATCATTTTCTAATGAAAATTGAGTATTCGAAATTGGTTTAAGTTTAGTGTACCTTGTAGAATTCCTTTACCGATATACTCTTCTTTCTTTCGTATCTTTTTTCATCATTACCAACATATCTTGAATTGCTTGACGAATAGCTCTATTAACATCCACTTTTAGTGTGTTTTCCACAATATGTGACATGTTGCGAATACAAGAACTTTCAAAGCGTCTTGGATCCTTTGAACTCTTCTTCTTTTTTTTTGCTATTGATTGTTTTTTTCAAGAACAAAACAAAAGATTTCTAGAAAAGTATAACTAAGAATACACTTGCTTCTTACAAAAAGAAATTGAGATAAAAAACAAATAAGAACAAAGTAAAGATAGTTCACCTCTAGAGCGAGCCAAAGAATGTCGACCAATGCTCTGATACCAAATGATAAGCTCCAACGTTGCTTCATTTTACAAAGCTAGACGCTCTAGGATCCTTGTAAAATCTCACAAATATGGAAAACTCAACACTTGATCCCAACCAAGAGTTAAGTTAGAATGGTGAATACATTCTTAGATCACACTTAGAACGTATGATGATCACTCTTAGATCCTAAGACAACTTACTCTAGAATTAGTTTGATTAAGACTAATCCAATGAATTGATTTTACCTTCAAACCTAAAGCAAGATTTGAAAAAAAACAACACCAAATGGGATCAAGAAAACTTAAGTTTTGATATCAATATTCTATCCAAAATGAGGTATCTTTTGTACACTTTGTTCAAACTTAAGACTAATCTCTTGTACACTTTGTTCAATTTTACTATATAAGGGTGAAGTTATCTTTTACAATCTATGAAACAAAATCCTTTATTAGTCGTGATAATATGGTCATAGCTTAGGCCTCTTTTTTAAATGAGCATTTGATGTTCCCCTAGGTTTATGTCGACTATTATGATTGATTAAGGAAACAAAAGTTGTAATATATCCTAGTGAATTAGTATGGTTGAACTCCGTATTGACAGATTTCTATGTGATAATCTCCCCTTCAGCTTTAATATACTGTGGTAACTTAGCTGCCATAACCATTGCTTCTAATCCTACATTTCATGAGAGTGAACTCCTTATTATCCTAATTAATCTACTTTTTACATTCTTGTGATATAACCTCAACCCAAGACTTACTTAACTCATGATAGAAACTATAAACAATGCATGCATAAATTGAAATGTGACGATGATTGGGAAAGCAATCAATATAAGAACTAACTCACTATCTGAAATACAATTGAATTAAACATGGAATGCAACTTGATCCACAACTAATGAACTTAAAGGTAATTGGAAAGCAATAAAAGAATAAATGGAATAAACGAAATAATAATTAACACATAAATTCATTAAATCAAAAATTAACTAATAAATATTTTCAAACGAAGTCTAAAAAGAACAAAAGATGAAAATAAAACATTAAACTAAATTGGTCAAATAAAGAAGAGAGTAGAGGTATAAAAGAAAAGAACGCCTTGTTGTGTAGTCGCATTAGCAATGCTTGAAACTTTCTGTTAGCATAATGTTAAATAGACATATCAATTGTGTTAGTATAATGTTTCTCGCAATGATCTCAACATTAAATAGACATATCAATTAAATTAACTTAAGAAAATGAGTTTTAAAAGATAGAATGACTTTAGGAACTTAACCTAATAACAAAATCGGTAGTTTAGAGTAGACCAACTAAAATTAACAAAAAGTACAAATATTGAAATTGTTTATAGTGTTGAAAAAAGGTGCTATGCATAGAGTTAAGGACTTTAAATAACATCGCTGTAATAACATGCTTAAAAATGTTATGATATATCAATTATATATAACATTTTATTATTGCTATAAAAATGTTACGAAACAGCAAGCATAGAATTTTGCTAATGCTTTGAAATTTTTTTATGGCATAAAAATAATGCAATAAAAAAAATAAATTTATAGAATTTTTTATAGCGTGGAGAAAACACTATCAAAAGTAAGAAACTTTCACTAACATCGGCTATAATACCTCTTCGAAAATACTAGAATAAATAGTCAAAAATAGTACACACTCTTTTTGTAGTGAATTCACATTCAATTTTTTATTTTGATATGGATTCTATTTTTGTTCGAGTTGTTATAATATTCATGATTGCTATGAGGTAATTCAATTTCGAAATGATTAGGAACACTTACACTAATAGAAACTGGATAATAGATGACGGGAATATGCCGACACCTTTTAAAAACGATGGCGAGTACATAACCGTCATCAATATCGGTGACATTGAAGACATTTGGTGATGAACATAAATGGCGACTAACAGGAATCGTCACTAAAGGTATTTGGTGACAGTTTTTGCCTGACGCGCGACATCAAAGGTCTTTGGTGAAGGTTTTTGATAGTTACCTATTCTCTTTGGTGACGAGCGTCCGATGCCAAATAGTCCGTCACCAAATCCACATTTTTTTTTTCGTTCCCTCCCTCGGCCCCCTAACCCGTGACCCATCCTTTATTTCATTTTTCCACTCTCACTTTTTCCTTTACACGAGACCCCATTTTCCCAACCCTTGGCTATGGCTTCATCCTCAGCTTGTTTTATCTGCAAACTTTTCTCTGCTTCTGCCTTTTTATGTGCTGCACACCCTCATTCTACTAGCTGAATAATTTATCCAATAATCAATAATAAAACAAAAAGAAGATGTAAACAAAATAAAAGGTTCACATTGCAAAAACTTTGACATCTACATATTCAATTCAAAGGGTATGGATACTAACGAAACCTGAACTAAGCGCTTAAGGAAGAAAAGAAAAAATATCAAATTTTGTATTTTAGGAATTGAATTATTACCAACATTAATTTCATTCATCGCTCTCTTCACATGCTCGTCTGATCTAATATTAACAATGAGCGTTTGAACAATCTCAAAACCATAAGTTGATATAGCCAGAAAGAAAGTATTCATAAATTAAGAGAAAGTTGGAATTTGTTGCATAACACTAAAAATTACATTTTCAAGGTCATCTTCTACGACTTTGGCAATATCATTTTTCTGCCCAGAAGCATTATCCAAGTTTAGTTTTGGAACACTTGGTTTGATTACTACAAATCGGCAACAAGTTTCTTAAGTTAAAAAAAGTTTGGCTAGCATATAAAAAAAAAGAAAGTAAAAAAAAAAAACATGAACGCATTTAACTAATACAATTAAAAAGAAAGAAAAAACAAGCGCAGTATACCATAAGAACATAAGCTTGATGTTCACTACAACAAAAGAGGGAATAAGTGACGGGTAATCCAAATTAAATTTTAGAACACGTATATAAGGCGTCGATCACTTTTGGTGTCGGTCTGACAGACAACAATTTTGACTAACACCACAATTTTAAAAACGGTTACTTTTGGTGTTGGTCAGACCCACCCAAAAGTTTAAAACCGGCTACTTTTGATCAACACCAAAAATTTTGCATTTTTCCCCACCCGAGAGCCTTCTTCTTCGCCTTCCGTTTCATTCTTTATCTTCTTTCATCTTTCCTCTCTTTTCCCTTTACCCGGCTGAGACCCTTATTTCCCAAACCCTCTTACAAACCCTCGTCTTCTTCTTCTTCTTCATCTCTCAAACTCTCTCACAAATCATCATTTTTGAACTTCTTCATCTCAAAACCTCTAAAAACTATTCCTATTTCTCATCTTTTTCATCCTAAACTACATATTCTCTCACCCATTTTTGCTTTTCTTTCCCATTTTCATCTTAAATCTTTCTTTTCTTTCTTCCAAATCTCAAAAAACTCATATTTCTCCATTTCTTTTATCTTCTCTCCTAAAAACTTCTTCTTTTCTCTTTTTACTACTTGTTAAACAGATCTGGGGCTCTTCTCTTCCACCTCCTACAATTGGAAGGTAACAATACATTTTTTTAGGAATTTTTTTGTGGGTTAGGTTATATGTAAATAGTTTTATTTATTTTGTATTCTTAAATATATATGAATTATGTGATATATTTGTTCTTCAAAATCTATGATTTTTTTTTTTTTAATTTTTACCAAATAAGTGCTAAATTTCTATTATAATTAATGACTAACTTTTTGAATGGTAGCATGATGTAGCTTTGATCATTTCTCTTTTATATCTTGGACATGAACTATAAAATGTATACATACGAAATATCTTAAAAAGTAGGTGCCTTACAAATTTGCGTTTGGATTTTTACCTTGCGTATAGGTATAATTTTAGTTGGGATATGGATAAGTTGTGGATGCTCAAGGATCGAATGTCACACGAATAGAGTTTAGGAGTTGAGACTTTTATAGAAAATGCGTTACGACATTCCAAAGGGTAAATGTTTTTTGTTGTCCAGGTTTGAAATATGTGAACGTCAAGTACCAAAATGTGAATGTAGTAAGAGACCATTCCTATTTAAATGTTATCGATCAAAGTTATGACACATGGATTTGACATGGAGGATCTATATCGAGAAAAAGAAGCAATATTGAAAGTGTTCCAATCGATCAAATTATATATGAGGATTTGGATGACCAAATACGAATGTTTGAGACTACACACGATTATTTTAACGATAAATCGTCAATATTTGAGCAATAGTTAGAGGATGCGAAGAAATCATTATATCCAAATTGTAATAATTTTACTAAGATATTTCCATTGATTCAGCTTTATAATTTGAAAGCAAAGTTTGGATGGAGCGATAAGAGTTTCAGAGTTGTTAGAACTATTGAGCATTCTATTCCCTTCTCCTAATGAAATTTTGATATCTACTTATCATGCCAAGAATATTTTAAGTACATTAGGAATGAATTATGAAAAGATTCATGCCTTCATCAATGATTGTTGTTTGTATCAAAAAGAACTCGCTAATGTCGAATTGTATTCTACACGTGGAACATCAAGATGTAATGTTCGAAAGAATGTGCAAGTAGGGGATAAAAATATTTCAGTAAAGTCATGTGGTATTTCTCTCCCATTCCAAGATTTGAACGAATGTTTCGAAGTAAAGAAACTTCAAAATTATTGATGTGGCATGCTACTGATCGTCGGGTCAATGGGTATATAAGACATCCAGCCGACACACTCTCATAGAAACAAATAGACGAAAGATGGCCCGAATTTAATTTAGAATCGAGGAATCTTCGTGTATCCTTATCAACAGATGATGTACATCCACACGGAGACTAAAGTACTAGATATAGTTGTTGGCCAGTGATGTTGGTGACTTACAATCTACCTCCATGGTTGAGCACAAAGCGTAAATACTTGATGTTAAATGCATTAATTTCTGAGCTCAAACAACCAGAAAATGACATAGATGTTTATTTAGCACAATTAGTTGACAATCTGAAAATGGTATGGAATATAGGTATTGAATGTTTTGATGCACACTGTCAACAAGGTTTCACCTTGAAATCTATTTTTTTGTGGACTATTAATGATTTTCCTATATACGGTAATTTGTGTGTGTACTGTAAAAGGGTATCATGCATGTTCGATATGTAGAGAGAAAACAACATCTACTTATTTACCTAAGGGAAAAAAGATGGTGTACCTTGGACATAAGAGTTATCTACCTTGGGCACCTATATAGATGACAAAAGAAAGCTTTTAATGGGGAACAAGAATTCAGAGTAGCTCCCGAACTGTTAAGCGGTAAAGAGATTCTTGTAGAACTAAATACTAATCAATTTACTCATGGTAAAGGACGTAGAAAAGAAAAACATGGAAACACTTATTGAAAGAAGAAATCTTTTTCTTTTTTTTTTCGAATTGGAGTATTGGAAACATTTTCACGTGTGACATTGTTTAGACGTCATGCACATCGAGAAGAATGTTTGTTCTAATATTATTGGAACCTTGCTTGACCTTCCTGAAAAAATAAAAGATGGGTTAAAAACTCGTCAAGACTTAGTTGAATTGAATATCTGATGTGAGTTAACCCAAAAAATAGGAGAGAAAAGAATATGTTTGCCTCTAGCATGTTACACACTAACAAAAAAAGAAAGAGAAATTGTGTGTGTAAAATATTATCTGAAATTAGTGTACCTAAAGGATATTCATCCAATATAAGTAAAACAATGTCGATTAGTGATTTGAAACTTTACGGATTAAAATTGCACGACTATCATGTTTTGATGCAAAAAAATACTACATGTAGCAATTCGTGGTATTTTTCCTAAACATGTTCGATACTATCGTTCGTCTATGCTTTTTCTTTAAGGCTATATGTTCTAAGTCGATAGATTCAACTAAGTTGAAAGGATTGAAGATGATGTTGTGTTCACTTTATGTCTTTTGAAGAAATTTTTTCCACCATCATTTTTCACAATAATGGTTCACTTTGTGGATCATCTTATAAGAGAAATAGAATTTTGTGGACTACTTTATTTAAGGTGGATGTATTCTTTTGAAAGATATATGAAGATTTTGAAAGGTTATGTTCATAATAGAAATCGAATGGAGGGATGCATTAGAGAAAATTATATAGTAGAAAAGTCGATAGAGTTTTGCTCTAAATTTGTACAAGGAGTTGTGTCTGTTGGATTGCAATCATCAAATAATGCATATGCAAATAAGATTGATCAACTATTATCTGCTGTCAATTATAAAACACTAACTAAGGATATGATTGATCAAGCTCATTTGTATGTACTTCATAACTTAGACGTTATGCTTTCGTTTGTAGATCAACATATGAAAATGTTGTCTAAATTTAATCCTAGTAGGTCTAAAAATAAAAAATGCCTTCAAGACGAACATAATCAAATATTCAGTAGTTGGTCGCATGATCATGTTGGGCTCGTTTTAGTGGTTCAGAACAATTCTATATCATCTACGTTGAGGTGGGTATCACATGGATCTCATTCAGAAGTGACCACTTATAATAGTTATATGGTCAATGGTATTCAATTTCATACAAAAAAACGAGATGATCTTAGAAGTTTGCATAACAATGAAGTTATGATAACGGCACAAACTTTGCAAGTTTCTAGTTCGAAGGACAAAAATCCAATTATGTCAGAAATAACTTTTTATGGCATACTTCAAGAAATTTGTGAGGGTACGTGGATAAATAAATAGGTTAGTGTCATTTTTTTCTTATATGTTAATCATTTTGAAGATATTTTAACCAATTATATATTTTAAACATATCTTTTCTCTCTTGTGCAGATTGACATCATGTCTAGCTCGGAGAGCAATCATGCTGATGGTACTCCCGTGAATAGACCTGCTCGAAATAGGTTGACTAGAGGCATGATAGTTTTGCGTGAGCTTACTCACGAAAGAATGGCTAGAGAACGGTGCATAGTTGAATATAACTCTATGGATCAGGAAATCGGAGATATTGCAAAGAAAATGCATAGTTATATTGGCGTATGTGTGAGATCACATATACTTCTCACCTAAGATACTTGGGGTGATGTCCTCGATCAATTAAAAGAGAATGCCTGGGATTGCATAGAGGTAAATACTTACTTAACTAAATATTATTATGTATTCCATACTATAACTAACCTGATCTTATTTTATTTCAAACAAATGTCATTTCAAGGGATCTTATGTCCAAACATAGGATCACGACGTCTATGACGAGGACATTCGGGACATTTAGATACAATCTCACTAAAAAATTTATCAAGCTGTTTATAAACAAGAACCATGAGAAGTTAATACACCCACCTACTAAATACCCATACATCACACAAGAACAGTGAGATCATTTTGTAAACATTCGATTATCAGAGGAATTTAAGGTAACTACTTCTTTTGTATTTTGTATATTATTTTAATGTTTAACATATTACTAATGTGTTAAACAGAAAAAAATAGTGAAGAACAAAAAGAGAGACGAAGTCTTCTTAAATATCCTCACCGTATGGCTAGAAAGGGTAATACTCAACTCAGTAATAAGCTAGTAAGAATTCTAAACCTTGATATTTATATTACATGTTGTTATTATTTTATTTCACTTTACTAATTCATTTTTTGGTAGATTTAGGGTATAAATATTAAATCCTATTCACCCTCACGTGCACTACTATGGATGGAAGGGCGAAAGGAAAAGAATAAAGTGTATGTTGATGAAGACACAATTGAAGCCTCCAATCGAATTGTAAGGATGTTTAATTGATAGTAGAATTAACACATCAAATCTCTGATAAATTTTAATTTAATTGATAATATTTTAAATTCAAGGTTTGTTAGGGAACTCATTTCTCATCCCGATGTTCAAGACATATGAGAAGTAAGTTGCATATTATTAAATTAATTTTATTTTTTATATTATCAAAATTAATAACGATATTACTCTAACTATGTGTTTCTTTGAAGGGT
Organism: Cyclanthera cordifolia; assembly: GCA_037832605.1. Classification (NCBI taxonomy): domain Eukaryota; kingdom Viridiplantae; phylum Streptophyta; class Magnoliopsida; order Cucurbitales; family Cucurbitaceae; genus Cyclanthera; species Cyclanthera cordifolia. The sequence goes on from JBBMEG010048407.1 coordinate 10,375, forward strand.
GTGGAATGTCAACTTCCAATTGAAAATATAGAAAACATTGTTGTCATTGATACAATGTATGAATCGAGCGGTGCACCTGCTAATATTCATGGTCTTCCACTAGGAAAGTACAACGGCCGCATCCTAGTAGATTTAATAATTGAAAACAACAAGGATTTGGACCTTCCAATTCCTCTAAATGACGAGCTTCAATACCTTAGACAAGCCGTCAACACTTTTGTGTCATGGTCGCGTGCATGGATTATTAAGACAACCAATATATCAAAAGATGTATTTAATTTTATATTTTCTCTTTATAGTATGTACCACATTATTATTTTACTAATAATAGATTAAATTTATTATCACAGCCCTCACTCCCAAACAAAGGTAAGAACGTTGTGTCAGATACACAATCTCATCAATCAGACATGGCGCTTCCAACCATAGTTAAGCGTGCATGGATATTATCACAACCCTCACTCCCAAACAAAGGTAAGAAGGTTGTGTCAGATACACAATCTCATCAATCAGACATGGCGCTTCCAACCATAGTTAAGCGGTTTATCACTTTTCCAAACATAGTATGAGTCATAATGACATGCTACAAGTAGATCTTACCGAAAACATGTTTTGTTTTCATAACAATTGCTTCCTTGCAAAAGAAGATATTTTGCAATATTGTAAAATGGAAGAAATTGGTTATACTCTCATTCTTTGTTACATTGCGTAAGTAATATATCTTTTTCAATTATTATACCAACTTGTTACATTTAATAACGTTTCCTAAATCTATTTTAGCTACATTTGGGCTACTTACGATCAATAAATTATCGATAACTACTCACTAGTAGACGGCAGTAGTTTTGCATCGATTTTGAGAAATAAAAATGAAGAAGAGCAAATTAAGAATCTTGCTGATCGTTTTGACATGATTACTGATGTTCGTCAACGTGTATTTTTTTCCTTTAATATTGGGTATGCATTTATAAATTTTAAACTTCGTAGCGTGTATTATATATACCTATAAATATTTTATAACATTTTAAAATCACCGTTATGTCGTTTAGGCACCATTGGGTTTTGGTAGTCTTAATTTCTGAAGATGGTACTGCTTATGTTCTAAACTTACTCAATCAGAAGACGCCCGATGAGAGTTTAGCTCATATCATAGAAACGTAAGTTTTTTTTTGTTTATGGTTTTTTTTTTTTTTTTGAGTTAGCTTATTATCATAATGCTTTCACTTTTGTTCTATAGTTCTTATCAATTGTGGCAATCAAAAAATTGTTCAGATCCACAAAATTAACATGGAAATCAGTGAAGGTACGTTAAACAAAATCATAAATTTCTTCTATTCTAATTTTTGTCATGTATAGTTATTATAATATATAAAATGATAAAATGTTATCCACTATTGCCTTCATCAATTGGGATCAATAGTGTGTGGATATTATGTCTAATTGTTCATACGAAAGATGATATCCAACACACTCATCCCCATAAATAAACTGGTAAGTTTTTGTTTTACTTCATTCACAATTTTAGTCTATATAGTCTGCAAAACTTTTTGTTTATTAATTTGGAAATATTGTGTTATGCTTTAGTTTAACACCACGAAACCATACACTCAAAAAGATATGGATAGAGTACGAATCGAATGGGCAGACTTCATAGGTAGATTTTTATTAGTAAATAAAAGATTAATTATTGTAAAATATTTATGATATTGTTTGTATATGACGTATTTTCGGGCGAGACAAAATCTCTATATATTGTGTATTTTGATTTCTTGTAGAAACAGGTAGTTATTGGCGTCTAAATTTACCTCATTGGCACAAACAGGTAGTTATCCTAGTACTTTTTCCTGTTCTAGTTCAGCTCCATGGATCATAGATTCTGGAGCCTCAAATCATAGGACAAATTCCGCAGAACTATTCCAAACCTATTCCACTCTATACTAAGATAAAATCAGAATAACTGATTGGAGTTATTCTCCTGTCTATGGAAAAGGAGCCATCAGTTTATCCTAAAAAATTTCTCTACAAAATGTTATTCATGTCCCTAAACTGACTTTCAATTTATTATCAATTAGTAAACTCACTAAGGATTCTAACTGTCGTGTTATCTTCTGTGGTTCATTTTGTTTTTTCCAGGAACAGGAGTCGGAGAAGATGATTGGACGTGCTAGATTGATCGACGACCTTTACTATTTTGAGGAAGATTCTAAAAGTCATAGGAAAATCAGGGGTATAGTAGTGTTAGCTCTAATTCTGCTAGGGATACTTTAAAGTTATGGCATTATAGGTTAGGACATCCTAGTTTTTTTAATTTAAAACGGTTGTTTTCGAAACTGTTAGTAGAAATTGATTGCTCGAAAATAAAATGTGAACATTGTTCTATTGCAAAAATTCATCGTATTTCCTATTTGCCTCAAAACTATAAAGCGTTTGCGCCTTTTTATTTAATTCACAGTGATGTTTGGGGCCTTCTAAAATAGTTACCCGGGGTGGAAAAAAGTGGTTTGTTACCTTAATTGATGACCATCACGTGTCACCTGGATATATCTTTTTGCCAACAAATCTGATGTTAAAAAGGTCTTCATTAGATTTTATAATATGATTGAAAACCAGTTCAAAACTAAGATAAGTATTCTTCGTTCTGATAATGGAACAGAATACTTGAATACTCACTTAAGTGAGTTCTTATATAGTAAGGGCGTCTGTCACCAATCAACCGGTAGAAATACACCCCAACAGAATGGTATTGCTAAAAGGAAAAATCGGCACTTGTTAGAAGTTTCTCGTGCGATTATGTTTTCAATGCATGTACCACAATATTTGTGGGGTGATGTTGTACTTACAGCTGTCTATCTCATAAATCGAATGCCTACGAAAGTTTTAGGTTTTCACACTCCTTTAGAACATCTTACAAAGACCTTTCCTACAATTTGGATATTTTCTGATCTATCTGCCAGGGTTTTTGGTTGTCAAGTCTTCGTTCACGTGTGTAGTCTCTTATTCTCTAAACTAGATCCTAGAGCCATAAAGTGTGTGTTCTTAGGGTATGTATCCCATAAGAAGGGGTGTTATCACCCTATCACAAAAAAAAATGTATGAAAGTTTGGATGTGTCTTTTATAGAAGACCAACCGTATTTTTCCAAATCCCTTCAGGTGGAATTATCTACAGAAGGGAATGATAAAGAGCAATATTGGTCCTTACCTCTTCCTAAGTTCGTTCATCACGAGGTGGTTGATCTTAATTCCGCTCCTCCAGAATATAATATGGTAGGTTCTTTGTCAGGGGGAGAAGTGTTTCCTTCAGAAGAAGAAGTACCACAGGGTGTTTCTGATTTTCAAGTTTATACTAGAAGAAAGCCGAATCAAAATAGTAATGAGGGTTGGTTGATTCGACACATGGCCAACCTGAGGCTCCAACGACTGCTCCTATAAATCCTGGTAATTCTTCTAACCCTTCTCATCCTGAAAATCATAATCAAATATCTGATGTTTCTGATCTTGATATTCATGTAGCATACAGGAAAGGAACCCGTAGCTGCACTAAATATCCTATTAGGAATTTTTTGTCCTACCATAAATTATCTGCTACTCATAGAGCCTTTACATCTAGGATAACTAACCTGTTTGTTCCAAAGAATATACAGGAAGCCCTAGAAGATCTGAAGTGAAACTTAGCAGTTATAGAAGAGATGAATGTGCACAAACAGAATCATACGTGAGATGTAATGGAATTACCAGAAGGGAAGAAAACAGTAGGATGTAATGGGTATTTATTGTAAAACGTCGTGCTGATGAAATTATTGAGAGGTACAAAGCAAGGTTGGTTGCAAAAGGGTTTACTCAAACCTATGGAATTGACTATCAAGAAACTTTTGCTCTCGTGGCTAAACTAAACTCAATAAGAGTACTATTATCCATTGTTGTCAATAAAGACTGGCCTTTATATCAACTTGATGTGAAGAATGCTTTTCTCAATGGGGATCTAGAAGAAGAGGTTTATATGGACCTACCACCTGATTTTGGAACAAAGGATAGAAACAACAGTGTTTGCAAACTAAAAAAGGCATTGTATGGTCTCAAAAAATCACCTAGAGCCTGGTTCGAGCGTTTTGGAAAGGCAGTTGCAAATTGTGATTTTCTTCAGAGTCAGTCAGATCACAATATGTTCTACAAACATGCTAGAGGTAACAGAATAACTATTATAATAGTTTATGTTGATGACATCATTGTAACAAGTGATGATGAGGTAGGGATGAATGAACTGAAGGAAAAATTAGCAAATGAGTTTCAAATTAAAGATTTAGGAGTATTGAAATACTTTCTCGGTATGGAGTTTGCAAGATCAAAGACAGGTATAGTAGTAAATCAAAGAAAATATATCGTAGATATACTAAATGAAACTGGGTTACTTGGTTGCAAGCCAGTCGAAACTCCTATCGAACAAAATGCAAGACTGCAGGCAGCTACAAAAGAAGAAGTAAAGGATAAAGAAAAGTATCAATGACTCGTGGGGAGACTTATTTATTTGTCTCATACTCCTGATATAGCCTTTGTTGTAAGTATGGTAAGTCAATTCATGCACGCACCATGTTCTATTCATTTTGAAGTTGTATATAGGATTCTGAGATATCTTAAGGGTACTCATGGAAAAGGCATATTGTTTAGAAAACATAATCATCTTAACATTGAAATGTATACATATGCTGATTGGGCTGGTAGTACTATAGATCGAAGATCAACCTCATGTTATTGCACCTTTGTTGGAGGAAACTTGGTTACATGCCACAGTAAGAAACAGAGTGTAGTTGCAAGAAGCAGTGCTGAAGCTCTTGGTGTTTGTGAATGTATATGGATAAAGAGACTCTTGGAAGAGCTCAAGTTTATCCATTCAAGACCAGTACATATGTACTGTGATAATAAGGCAGCTATCTCCATCTCTCAAAATCCCGTTCTTCATGATAGAACTAAACATATTGAGATTGATAAGCACTTCATAAAAGAAAAGATTGTGGATGGAACTATATGTGTTACTTATATGCCGACCTCAGAACAAGTAGCTGACATCCTTACCAAAGGACTACCTAAGAGACAGTTTGATAAGATGGTAATCAAGTTGGCAATGGAAGATATCTTCATACCAACTAGAGGAAGAGTGTTGGTTTTATTAATTTTAATATTGTTCTTGTAAATATAATAAGGAAAATATATCTTATTATATTGTTATTTTTTATGTTTATTAGTTTCTTTTCCTAGGTAGGAATGTTAATGTTACTATTGAAGTAACCTGTTTGTATCATTTATTGTGTGAGAAATAATATTGAATATTCTCCCTATAGTTTTCACAACAACTAATGGGGGATTATTTTCATAGATTGTAAAAGATCACTTTAACCCTCATATAGTGAAAGTGAACAAATTGTACAAGAGATGATATAACTATCTTTAGCGAATCTATAACTAATCTCAGTTAACTAACCTCTTGTTAGTTGAGTATTTGACAATCACCAACATATTACTAACTACAATACGTGTGTATGTTCTGATACATATAGCACTCAATTGATGAGCTGCTCTATTAGCTAATCTAGAAATAAAATCAAAGCTACAAATGTGTATAACATTCAACAAATCAAAAACTTGGTCATGAGAACACCTTGATGAACTAATCTCATATATTACGTTTCACCAGCGCATTGGCCATTAAACAGAATGAATCCACAAATAGGATATGGTTTCATGTGTCCAACTACGAGCGAATACAAGGCTCCTTCAATGACCTTTCACATCTGCCAAAAAAGGTAAGTCAGGTCAAAATATTCAGCTCAAACTGCTACTATATGTCTCGTTGAGTCTCATAAAATCATCCCAAAGCTGGCTCGCTAATTGCAAGCGGCTTTAACATTTAATTTCAAGCACTTCCCCAACGTTGGAGCACACTTCGCATGTGCTCCCTCTTTCTGGTACTAATAATATAGCTCATTTGTAGAAGAATTCTACATTTTTTCTATCTGACATCATTATTATTTTCTAAAAAAAAGTATTAAGATATAGGTAAAGTTTTGTGACACCTAATGACACTACATATGCAAAATGTTTAACTCCTATGCATATGAGTGTAGACTTTTATTCTTATTAGTATAAGCTTATAACAAACCTTTTTTTTTCTTTTTCAAATACTTGATTCTAGCAAGTTAAAAAGCAAAGGTCTTCACTCATGCATTTTATTCTTAATAGTATAAGCTTACAACAAACCTTTTTTTTTTTCTTTTTCAAATACTTGATTCTAGCAAGTTAAAAAACAAAGGTCTTTTAATTTACTCATGCATGATTCAAACTATAGTGAAACAATAAGAAGTTTAAAACGAAGCAAAACACTCTTCTCATTTTATTCAAAACTTGTGGATAATATATGTTCAACCAAAATTCACCTCAAATATCATATGCTTCACAAATAAAATTCAATTTATTCAATTATATTTGAGATAATTGTGCAAGTGTGCACGATCTTGTTGTAGCATGTTTTAATCTTATGAAAAGTTCATCCTATGTGTAATTGTTGCTTACGATTCAATGTTATAAGTGTAAAAATCATATATCGTAACCAAACATGAAATTGTTTAAGCAATTATGATTAAAACTAATTAGAATTGTGCAACACTAATTCAACAACAAAGTTTAATTGCTTCAAATGTGAAAATAATCAGCTAGATTATAAAACTTCAAGATTCAATGGCTAATGCTTTAAAATTATTTGTAAGTGAGTTTCTGCTCTATTTCATAACTGCCTCTACTTGAGAATCAACATATGAATACAACACAGAGTCAACATCATTAGTAGAATTGTTATCTCTTTAATAATAAGGAGACTCTTACTTTACCAAATGAATGCAATAAAAGTTCTACTCTAATATCCTTCTCTCGAAGTAATAATACAATAAACACAAATGGATGATCACTCAAAATGTTCTAACTATTTAATCAC
>JBBMEG010048418.1:0-17353 GCA_037832605.1 Cyclanthera cordifolia
TTTTTTTTGGGTGCAATCTCACTTTAAACTTGAAATAAAACCAATTCAATAAAATCAACTCTCACAAACTAAGACTATAACATTTTCAACTTATAATAAACAAATCAGATTTGAAAAAGCATATACAACAACAAAAGAATTTAAATGTGCCTTGGATCCTTGAACAAAGAAATCTCACTTTTTCTTTTTTTTTTTGCTACTGATTTTTTTTTTTTTTTATCCAAGAGCAAAACAAGATAATTCTATAAAAGTATATCTAAGTATACGTTTGCTTCTTACAAAAATAAATTGAAATAAAAAAAATAAAAACAAAACAAATAAGAACAAAGTAAAGATAGTTCACCTCTAGAGCCGGCCAAAGAACGTCGACCAATGCTCTGATACCAAATGATAAGCTCCAAGGTTGCTTGGTTTTACAAAGCTAGAGGTCCTTCTAGGATCCTCGTTAAATCACACATGGAAAACTCAACACTCGATCCCAACCAAGAGTTAAGTTAGAATGGTGAATACACTCTTAGATCTCACTTAGAACCTATGATGGTCACCTTAGATTCTAAGAAAACTCACTTCATAATTATTTTGATCAACACTAATCCAATGAATTGATTTTTCATTCAAATCTAAAAAGCAAGATTCTCCAAAATGAGGTGTTACAACACCAAAATGGTCAAGAAAACTCAAAGTTTAATATCAATATTCTCCAAAATGAGGTGTTACAAGCCCTTTTTAAGGCCAAAATTTCATGCATGGCTTGGAATACAAAATGTCTCAAAAAGCTCTTAAATGCACTTTGTGGAAAATAACACATATGAAGTCAAAAGTCAATTGTACAACAATTGAGAGGCTTAAATGCTAGACAAAAGGGTAGATTGAATTTAAATGCACATAGCAAACTCATATAAGAAGTCTTAAGCAATTATGAGCTTGTTTGACAATGTTTGAATTTTAAAAAGTCCCAAAATTTGAAATCTGGAAAACTCCTTCATTCAAAATTCTGCAATGTTGAATTTCCACAATTTATGATTTCCTTTGTGCCATCTTTATTCCCTTCATGCCTTGTTGTGCTTATTTTGTAAATGAATTTGGCCTAAAAAAGCTTTGTCTCTTCTTGTGCATTGTCAAGCATTTGAAGATGTAGTGTATAAGCTTCTTGAATCTTCTTTGCCTTACTCCTTGTAATTAGGCCTTCCGGTACATGTAATGGATCGTTGATTGAATTCGTATCACGAAGGTTTGATATTCATTAAGTAGAGTAATGAAGTTAAAAACAATCTTGTTCATATCAACATTGATTTTAAATTGTAAAAAGATAATTGGTAACGTTTCAAGAATAAAACTCATCTGACTTGCTTCGCTACAACAACCTCGTTCATTTCGATGGTGTTGAAGTACGTAATCATCTAGAGCACATGCTCGTTATTGACATTCTTGACTTCATCTTCGCATGATGAATGTCCTAGAGAGCATCATGCTTTTTCTAATGCGATGACTGCTCTAACATTTATGAAGCGCTTTGATCATCTCTAAAGCAGTGCCCATGTTCTCCAGTTTCTTGACTTGATTGTCTAAGTTATTCACCAATATATAAACTCTAGCCTTGTCATCATTATTCTACCAGCGATCATGCGCCTCACGAATATTTCGTGCTACATTATGTGGCAGTGCTAATGGACATTCCTCTATCATAACAAACTTTTTTTCATCGACGATAAGAATCGTGTTTATATTGTTTTTCAATGTAGTATAGTTTTCTTCAGTTAATTTGTCAATTGACATAATAGAGATAAGTGACTTAGACATTCAGTTGAAAAATAAGAAGAAGAAATTTTCAGTTTTATTGCCAATTAGAAATGTCATTCATGGTTTTGGCTTCAAAATTGATTTTAAAAAACTTCTCAAGTTAAAATCCTAGGAAATCCTATATATATTAATTAATATCATGGTACAACTATAAAGGTTTAGAGCAACTGAAATCATATGATATGTCAATTAATTTTTCTTAGCGTGAGACTCTTCTAAACTTAAAATCCAATACAAGGATAACTCTAATCCCTATAGTTTTAGTTACTACCATTTTTCGATCTAGGACTTGGCTAACTCCTTAACACACGCCTTAATAGTATAATCTATCAATTCGAAACTGTTAATCCCACTAAATAAGTGTCGTACTAGGTTAGGTCAGTTCTCGATTGAAATCACAGTCATATCACTTTAGAGAAATCCACTATGATATTGATCCTATGAACACATACCATGGGGGTCACTAAAATCTTTCGAGAAACTCGCTCTGATATAGTCCCTCTAGGATCTCAAGATTTAGTTTTTAATGGAGATTGTAGGATCAGTTGACACTGATTCTTCTCCCATTATCTATTTTGAAATTGGGTTCCCTCCTACTTAGAAGAACTATGTTGGTTAGATTGATTTTAATGTGAATTATTGTCTTTTACTCTAAAAACTGTTAACAGTTGTATCCTAAAGGCCTAATAGTTTGTATATGTAAGAACAAGCATTTAACGTTTCACATTTATTATCATTTTAACTTATTAATCAAAGTTAATATTTTTCATAAATTTGCGTATTTAATATTCAAACGTCATTCAACCTTATCACATTAATTGTATTAATGTCGATATACGCTTTGGTTATTAATATGAACACTTGGAAAATTATATGGGACATACTTGTGGATCTAGTTCTAAGTTTATAACATAAATTGTTTACAGTATATGAATTAAGGCTATGGTGCCTAAGTCCTAGTAACATTGTGGATACGACCCGATTCACAAAAGTTGAAACAACCTAATCCTGGTTCTTTATGTGGAGACATGTGAGTGGGGGCATCTATGCAAAAAGAAACTTTTGCATATGACTAGACCAAAAGTTTTATGATCGAGCTAGTAATTCTGTTATAGACTCGTATAAACTGATTTGCTAACAATGATCGTATGTCAACGAGATCTTAATTCTGAATGGGTTGCAAACTCCTGCTTTATGAAAATGTCATTTGATGTGCATGAGTGAGACCAGTCAAACAGTAGTAGGTCAAAAACTGTCATACGTTGGAGATTTTCATAGTGAGTAGTTGGGAATGCAACGTCACAAGAAAAATTCACGCATTCTCTTATATTGAGGAATATGTAGAATTGTTCCTTTAAGAACTAATTTGTAAACTTGAACAAAAGATACTTGCCTTTCATCAGCCCAAGAGGAAACTGGTTTGTAGTGTGACTATAAAAAACTTGTTCATTAGAGAAATCATTGGCGCTTAAGGAGAAATATGGAATCCTAACGGTAGAACAGATTTCTTGTCCCAGTTTTGAATTACGAAAAAACTAATGAAGGATCATATGACAGATGACTAATTATATCTATGGACGTTAACTTGTCCTATAGTGCGAGAGAGATCAACACAGGCTTTACTGGAATAAACTTGATTTTAACAATGAGGGATTGGATCTCAGATCGTCGTAGCCTTCAATCTATAGGTCCAATACTCCCCGGGCTAGCTCATTATACCAATGTTTCATAAGAGAAATGAATTTGAACAGTTCAAATTCAAAGAATTAATTATGCGAGTCATAATTAATAGGCATATATTGAATATATTGAATTCATTAATATATTAAATATATTAAATATAATATTATTGGATAAATATTATCGAGGAAAAGTTAATTTGTTGGATAAATTAATTATTAACAATTATGAGATAATTATTGAGTTCTTAGTTGTAAATATGTTGGACATATTGAGTATTGGATAATTATTACTAAATTTGAGAATTGTAAATTAATATGTTTGACATATTAATTGGTTTAATAATTATTAAATGGAGAATATAATTAATATGTTGAACATATTAATTGAATTAATAACTATTAGAGAGTTATTAAAGTAGAAAATTAATATATTTGATATAGTAGTTACAAATTTATTTATTTAATAATATATTGTATTTATTATGTTTTTGTAATTTATTAGATAAATATCGAATAAAAATATAAAAAAAAATTAGGAATTTTTGAAATCCGTATTTAAAATTAGAGAGAAAAAAAAAATCAAGAATTCACCAATATCTTTTAATATTGGATATTCGAATATATTATATTTTTCTAATTTAAAAATTGACTCATCTGCTATAAATAGAAGGCCTTCGGGTCTGATCTCACTCAGTTTAACTTAATTCTCAAATTGAGAAATCGTGTAAGAACTTAGTTCTATTTTTTCTCTTGAGTCAAATCTCTTCCTAGCTTCTTTTCTCGGAATTGATGAAGATCCTACTTAGCATAAAGACCTACCAAATTGATGAGAGGTGACAGTCAAGAGTTCTTTAATTATTCAACAACGGTTAATCACATAAGAGTTTGCATGTCCTCCATATCAACATGAAATTTTAAATATAAAACTGCACATTTATAAGTTTAGATATAGAAGTATTAGTCATAGCGAACATAGCTTACCTGACACTAGTGATGCATTAACATCTAATTGATCAGTGATTGGAGTTATTGTAGTCTCTATATGAATGATTTGTTGTCTTCCTCTCTAACTTGTACTCAATTTTGATATTTAGTCTATTAGTCTCATTTTACAATTCAGGCCTTCAATCTATCAGTTTGACTGATAACCTTTTATGATTCAAAATAAAATAAAGAAATCAGAAGAAACAGAACGGAGGCCGAGTTGGGAGTAGTGGTGGGTTTAATTGAGGAGATGGTAGATTTGGAGGCAGAAGTTGCAAAAAGGGTAGGATAGGAAATTTGAATAGTACAATATTCTGGATTATTAAGAATAGACTGTTGAGCAAGGGAGGGAGGAGGTAGAGAGAGTAGAGGTGGAGAGGAGAAGAAAATGAATGGGAATTGCCCTTTCGCCCATAATGTCCTCCGTATCGAAAAAGTGAAAGGACATCATTGAGAAAACACCTCAATGAATCAATCTAGTCATTGGCAAAGCATAAGAGAAGTACATTGCCCTCAAGACCAGAATGTTTCTACAGAACATGGGTTCCCAACATCGGGATCGCCCAAAGTAGTGTCTAAGGCCATCGTGAAGTGTAGATGGCAGACATTCGTCCGACCTAGCATTGAGGCACGATCGAACTAAGTTCACGAATTTGACATAAACATCAACATCGAGCAAAATTACGAAGTAAAGTCTGTAGGGTGTAGATGGACTGGAGCGCTTCAGCCTGGAATAGAGCGTTGGGCTTAAGAGGGAACCCTAATGCGAAGTACAATGCATTAGTGGCACGACCAACGCTAGCACAGTTAAGGGACTGCATTGAAGGCATTGGTGCCCTAAAAGTAATGTGGAAGGTCACAACAAGATCAAAGATAGTGCATATCGTATTCCTTAATGGGGAGGCACATTGTTGGCTCAATTTTATGAAGACAAGTTCGATGCAAATGACACAAGACACAGATGTAACCAGGACACAAGAACTCTTGTTCTATGCCCTCTACACTGACCTCTAATCGATATTGGGCGTATTTTAGGGGTCGAGATTAAAAGGTGCATCAATAGGATCCAAGGCCTTATCTTCTAATTAACTACTCTCTACATCGATCAAGAAGTAAGGCTAATAGTATCAGGTGCAATCCTTGCACCAAGACAATTGTACCTTTGAAAATCAAACGAAAGATTGGCAGTGGGGCCACAGAGCACTTATGTTGTTATGGGTATTAGTGAAGTCCTCAAGCAGTTGGTTGAAATCATTAGTCAATAGGAGCATTTCTATGCATAGTCTCGAGCTTACTAGGACTATGCTGAAAGGCGGGACACATTGGTGAAGTAGTTCATCGAAGCTAATGCGGAGGCATTGTCTTCTCTGTTTTTTCCAATGAGGTTAGTCAACCCTAGGTCCCTCCTTCCCTAATACCCGATGATTAAAAGAAATATGGTAGCTTTAGCCTTGAATTTTGAACCTTTTTTGTTTTTTTTTTCTTTTTTTATCTGTTCATTACTTGCTTATTTTTTAATTGTTAAATATTGTGAATATTTACCAGTAATAAATATAATACCTTTTTATTACATTTTTTCATTGTATAAGTGATATTGCTAACTACTTTACTAATGTTTCATGCATTGTTTAAAATTGAATTTCTTTCATTTTATTTTCTTATTTGGAGTAAGTTAATGAATAAAGTGTTTTTATATGTGAAGATCTTGTCATCATATTTACATATTTCCCAAGTTTTCTTACTATCAGCATCACCCCGCGCAGCTATCAATAGTTTATTTTTGGTATGTTTTATGCTCTCAGTTCACTTTTCATGGTCTTAGGTGCTAATTTTGACTCTTTAACATTATTTTGGCCAGTATTTGTTAGGAGACTTCAAATAGTCAAGGTTCGAGCACCTTTGAGCAAACTTAGTGAAAATCGGCCAAGGTAAAGGAATTATATCTTTGACTTGAGATTTTGTGGGTATTTATGAGCATGTCTAGGATAATCAGTTGTTGAACTGTGATGACTTTTAATGTATTCAATGACTCTTAGTGCCTTGTATGATTGTTGCTCATTTGTTGGTTCGAATATATTATTGAATTTTGTTAAGAATTTGTGTTAGGAAAGCATGTTATATATGTTACACATGTCATTCTACTATGTAAACATGCTTGATATTATGCCTTGTGATTATGTTATTCTATTAAATCCCATGATCAATTATTCATTGGAAATCCTGGTAGGCAAGCCCAATCCAAAATCAACGATACCCAACCATGTATTTCATACTTTATAAGAAGTCCTTGCAGGTAATACCGTTATATATGATACCTAGGCCACTTCCTCACATATAATAAAACTGGGTAGGAAAATTCCTTCAAAAGGTTACCTCGGCGACACTACTAAATCATTAACTACTTGTCATGCATTTATCTCGAATTATCTTGTTCATGCTTATACAAATTCCAATTCAGGGATCCTTACTGAGTATAACAACTTACACTTCTCTTTTGTGGGTAACCATAGGTATATACGTGCTTTACCAGAATGGTTAATCAGGAGCTGTGAATACCATGGGCTTTACATGTCTAATTTATTATTTATGTTATTCCCTCTTCCACATTGATTTCCTTGATAAAACATGTGATAGATTTAGTTGACACTCTGTTTTAAATTTATGAACTGAGTACCTATTTTTGTTGGTTTTATGAACTATTTGATGACTTAATTTTATTAAAAGTATTAACTTTAGCATATCACTAGATTAAAGGTTGTTTTCTCATGTACCTAGGGTAGAGGTATAGAAGGGTTGGTCGGGCGTTAATAGTTGGTATAAGAGCACAAAGTCATAGATTTTGTAGATTGACTTACATGGTGAGTCATTGAGTCCCATGGTCTTCAGCTGTCGATCACTAGATGATAATCCGCTTGAGTTAAGGTTTTAAATTAATGAATAATTAAATCGAAATTGAGGACATGTTTTATATTTTGTTGAACATGGTACTATGCTATGTTGTGAATAATTGTGATGTTATCTCTGTTGTGTTATATTGAGTACAATTTACAATATCTATTTAGAATTGTTACATACGGTGAGGCTGAGAGGCTGAGTTTACCTTGCACACTTTGACAATGTATGACCGTATCATTCATAGTTCTACTAGTAGGACGGGTTGCCAACTGTTCCGAGAAGAACTAGAGCAATAAGCTAGCTCATAGAGCAGCCTGCATCCGCTATCAAGAAATGATAGTAGTTCCAAGACTGAGAGTTGAAGCTTTGGCAGCCATTCTGAGATGGATAAGAAGTTAGTTTTGTTTCAGTGGTTCATAATCATAACGTGAAGCATATCTTTACTGTTCCTAGTTATGGGAAAAAAACACTAGCATTAGCAGCAACTACTTAGGCACAGACGTCGACTCCAATCCTGTTGACCAGGTTAGGTCAGGAGCTAACACTAGTGTTTCAAAGAGCACCAAAATAATCAAAGACTTTAAAAAGTTCAACCCGAAGTAGTTTGATGCGTAATTTATGGATCCATTGGTGGTAGAGATCTGATTTTCACACATGGAGGGTGTTTTCTATGAAATGGATTGTCCCTTGCACCAGATGGTGAGGTGTGCTGCTTTTGTCACGCATAGGGAGGCCAATGAGTGGTATAAGCAAGAGGTTAAGAGAAGAACGCCTACTGACCCACATATGACATGGAAATAGTTCAAGACATCGTTCTTTAAGATGTACTTTACTAATGCTAACCGATAAAAGCGTATTAGTAGGTTGACTAAGGTACAGTAGGACCGAAGTACTGTGGTTGTGTATGAGAGGCAATTCAATGAATTGGCCAATTTTGTCAAGAGCAGATCGTCTAAGAGAGGCAAAAGACTAGATATTTCATAAAATCTTTACACACTAGAATCCAATAAGATGTTGAGGCTTATAAACCTGCGAGCTTCATAGCTTATGTACTACAGGCCAAGAGTCTGGATAAAAATTTTATAAATAAGGAGTTTATTTTTGGCATGCATATATCAACTTCAGGCTACAAGAGGACGTTTGAGTCCGACAAGTCATTCAGTAATGAGCATAGAACTAGAAGAGTACCAACAATCACAACCATGATCACTAGAAGGACAAGATTCTAGAGTAAAATAGGCATATATATGAGTAGAGCAGTTACATGCAGGATCAACTAGTCCTAAAATTTTGAAAATAAGGGTATTTTGGTCATTTAAGAGCTAAATGGCAATTTCATAAAGAATTGAAACTTTATGCAACTATAAAAGGACATAATAGCCCTTTTAGGGTTCTTATTCCTTATTCGTTGTCCGCCGCTGACTTTTTCTCTCGTTTTTAGTGTTTTCCTAAAACCAAAAAACCCGCAACTGCTTTTTCCAACAATCTCTACCTCGCCAATCATTGCCTGCAAAACCTGCACCAATAGCATCATTAATCTATCATTGTTGTGCACTCATCATCTTTTTCTGTACAATCACTTCCCAAGATAAACTAGACGTCGGAGCTTGTCAAAGAGCTTTTGGCTGTCGTTCCAACGAGCTCGTACTCAATCAAAAAGTGGTTGAAGTGTGTACCGATAGCTCCACCAACACAGTTGAGGGTGTCAGCCTTCGTGTCTCGCACTGCTGTTCCTAAGGCCTGCTCCAGCCAATCTGAGCCTTCTCTTTTTTCCCCTGAACCTGACGAGCGTCCAACCTTATTGTTCGAGCCTACCAAAGTTAGTAGCGCCCACTTCTAAAGCGTTACATCATCCTGAACCTGTAGATCTGGTCCCCTGCGCGTCCAGTTTACTCGCCACCGTTCCGTTTCAAACATTGACAACTCCACCATCAAGCGTCGTCGTCGTTTGGCCACACGCCATAGTCTTTTTCACTGGAAAATTCCAGATAGTGTATTTTAAGTAATTTCAATGCTCTGAGTCCATTTTTAATAGTCTTATGTTCTAGTTTTATATCGTTAATGCTATTTTGGCACAGTTTCAGTGAAAAAGTTATAAAAAGCTTTAGTTAGAGATTTTTTGAGCTTAATTAGTGGATTTCGGGAAAGATAAAGGAAGCATATCCTTGACTTGCAATCTCGTGGGTAACAATGAACATGTATACGAGTTGAATTACTAACATTGGGCTATTGATCCTTGCAAAATTGACTGTTGAAGCATGTATTGTTATACATGTTGTTTATCTTGTTATTTTACTTGTGTTTCTAAGTTTTACTGTGATATATGTTAGGTAAGCATGTAATAGATGTTACACATGTTGATTTCTATGGGTAGGAATTATTGTGATGCTTTGTTAGTATATTGTCGTAGTTCTATATTTTATTTCAACGCATATTAAGACCCAATAGGAGAATTCGTTATGTGATGTCAGGGCATACTTTTATTTATAGTCTAAAAATTGTTAGGTGAATTCATAATGGGATACCCGAGCATGCATTTCAATAAACAACTAAGACTTGGTCTGACCATCAATTTGAGGATGAAACAAAGTACTGAACATACAAAAGGTTCCAAGACCTTCTTGAAGGCTCTTCCAAAAGTGCAAAGTGAAACGGGCATCCCTATCTAAGACGATACTAACATGAATCTCATGATACCGTACAATCTCATCTAAATATAACTATGCTCATTTCTCAATGAAGTACTCCATTGACCCTAGTATGAAGTGGTACCCCCTAGGTGACAAGTAAATGGTGAACTGTGAGCACCAAATAATAACTTTGTCCTAATATCGACATCTGTAAGAACCACTAACCTTTATCTGAACTGCAACTCATCGTCGAATACAACTGACCAATCACCACCCTCCAAGACTTGTGCCCTACCAAACAAAACCATTAAACTAGGGTCTCTTTGTAGACCCTCCACAATCTGTTGTCTCAATGAAGACTCAATAGTCAATTAAGTCAACTGCACTATAACCTCCTGAACTAAGACAATCCTGACTCTATCTATCTCTCTTTGTAGAGGAGCCTGAGTAACAAGCAAAGCTGCTGAGTGCGAAGTATTCATACTCAAGGCATTGACGATCAGTTTAGCCTTACCTGGGTGATAAAGGATTTCATAGTCATAATCTTTCACCAATTCTAACTCGTGGCATTATCTTATATTCAATTCCTTTAGGCTAAAGAATTACTTCAAGCTTTTGTGGTTCGTGAAAATCTAAATCTTCTCCCTAAAGAGATAATGCCAACTTTATGATGGCATTGCCACTAGCATGAGCCTCTTATCAGGTGGTTACATAAACTCTACCTTCCTGCCGTTAGAGGAGCTTCTGATCTATGCTAACCACTCTTGTAAATGCAGCTCTTTCTCTTATAGCTAGGTTAGAATATGTGTGCACGAGGGATATATCTTTGCTTTTGAACATCTTATCAAGGCTCCTTGCAAAGGAAACACATTATTTGAAAGCTGCAAGCTTATGAGCCTTAACGTCACCATGGATTCCTAAATGCAACTCGTTGACAAAATATCTAATCTTCTACTTTTCAGTTGAGAGCTGCTCCTCAGCAAAATTAGCCAATTGATTAAATCGCCTCTAATATTGCACCAGAATGTCTAGACCCTAATGAATAATGGTGAACTGAGTAATCCTCTTATGCCTATTGGCGTCACTAAAATAAATCTAAAAAACTGTCTTTTTGTATTTCTTCCAGGTCATTGGTGTCTAAATAGGTGATCTTTCTTTTACTTCTTACTTGTACCATTTCTTAGCCTCACCATGCATAACGAAAGGGGCACCTCACTGTCTGGTTCAGTGGCCACTCCATATGGTAAAACACGTCTTCCATAAGAGATAACTAACATTGTGATACTACGGGTCCACATAAAACCCATAAAGTACCTTCATGTGGAACTTTTAAAAGTCTCTAATTATATAGGTGTTGCCTAAAACATCCTGAACAGTCCCATTGTCAACTGGCTCAACCAGAGTCAGATCTGGCATGCTCCCCTCGACGGCTGTTATCTCATCACTGGCCATTATGGTAGTATGTATATGTACGAGCTATAGAAGCATAACTAACCTTATGTCCATCCCTTTGAGGGGCATGCTCGCCTTGTGGAGAAATTCTCTCTACGAAATGGCCTGAGCTGCAGGCAAAAGTCCCTGAATGACCCATTGAAAAATAAACTGAATGGTCGTTAAGGCCTCGAAGGTCAATTTTGGAACTGTTGATATTTCCTCTAGATGAGCTAGATGTGGCTTGATAGGGTGACTTGTCGTTCTTGTTTTCTTGGGATAGCTGGCAATCTAGCTTCTCGTTGTCCATCTCAACTAGTTCGATTAGCAGAATTTAGGGTTACCTTAACTCAAACGGGTTACCTCGTGGCGATCGAAAGCCGAAGACCTTGGGACTCAAAGACTCTCAACATAATTCAATGTACAAAATCTATGACTCTAAGCTATAATACAAACTGTAAAGGCCCGATCTCGACATGCCTGAGTAAAGTGACCTTTAAAATAGAGGCATGCTAAATAAATGCTTTTTTAAGTGATATCACCAAAAAAATTCAATAAACCAATGAAAATAGGGTACTCGGTATATAAAAAATTTTATCAAGAAGAAAAGACAACACATGTCTCTTTAAAATCCAATAAAATGTGAGGAAACTAAATCATGCAATGTAAGAAATAACAAGACAAGCTCATGGTCTCAGCAGCTCCTGATCAACCATCTTGATAAAGCTCATACGTACCTATACCAAGCCACAAAGAAAAGGGTGAGTTGTTAAACCCAGTAAGGATCCCTAACTTAGGATCAATTTAAGCATCAATAAGGTAAATGAATATGAATGCAGTATGACAAACAATGAAACAAGGATTGGTGGTGTTGGGGCAAGCTTAGATACGACATTGCCAACCTGGTCTTGAGATGGTACTAGGTTAGTCTAGGCCTACCACGCATCGTTGATTCTCGAATTGCCTACCAGATGTGATTTAGAATATGGAGCAAGCTTGGACATCGTTGATTATCGGATTACCAACCAGGTCTTTTAGTGAAATGTAACTAGGAGCAAAACAATTTAACATTCAAAAAACCCTAGACCTGCTCGTAAATACCCACAAGACTTCAAGTTATGGATATGATCTCTTACCAGTGCTGCTTTCCACTAAATTTACCTGTAGATGCTCAGACTATGACTCCTAGAGGTCTCCCCAACTAAACCTGGCCA
Organism: Cyclanthera cordifolia; assembly: GCA_037832605.1. NCBI lineage: Eukaryota > Viridiplantae > Streptophyta > Magnoliopsida > Cucurbitales > Cucurbitaceae > Cyclanthera > Cyclanthera cordifolia. Next base: position 12,637 of record JBBMEG010048418.1, read on the forward strand.
AAATAGTAGTAACAAGTCAAATTTAGCCCTTAGACTATCAAAGCATCTAAATTACCCAGAAATCACTATCAAGAAATATTTTCGTGAAGGGCAGCGGCATGTGGTCGAAACAGTCACATCGACAACACGTCTAAGAGACAACGATGGCGTGTCTCTCTCACGAGTAGAGGACAAACGATGTAGGCTCAGGTCGAGGTGGCACACGCTGTATGGTAGAAAAAAATGTTAGGTAGTATACTGGTTAGGTTCAAAATGTGAAACAGGTTTAGGCCATAGATTACAAGGTACAGATTGGTGGGACGAGTCACGAGAATTGACACAGTTAGTAGTATCGGTAGTGCTATCGGATCTATAGAAAAACTCGCGCTGATTAGTTAGGGTTCCAGCTTAGTGAGCGCGTCCCAAATGGCGTTACGCGACAACTTTCTACTAGATAAAGGCGGCGGTTGGTCGGGCTCTAACGCTGCTGTCGACGACAATAATGATTAGTCATTGATAATATTGGCGACACACTAAAATCGACAAGAAATGATTGGGCGGAGCTAGGGGCTGTTGATTTTCATTGATTTTGAGAGAAAAGAATCGTTTGGTCGGCGGTTGCAATCATTTTTTACCTAAAATCTGTTTTGCCTTTATATAGAACTTCAAAACAGCTGCAAAAATAACCAAAATGCCCATATGGTTAAAATTGACATCTTTAGCTCTTTTTTCTTAATTCCCACATTACCCCCTCAAGATAAAATTTATTTAGGTTCCTTAATGAAAAAATTAAATTGAAATAAATTCTAAAGAGTCCCAATAAGTCTATAACTTACCTTTAATTGTAGGATTAGATAATTCAGGTTGTTACATATGAAAACAATGTTGTCTTGACCAAAAAAAAAAAAAAATATATATATATATATCCACATAAAAAATAATAACTTTCAAGATGTGATGAATGAATAAAAAATAATGATTTAAGAGAGTGATTGATATATATATACACATACTTATATCTATATTTATATATTATATTTGTACGTGTTTAATAGCTTCTAAATAATTATTTATAAAAGTCTTGCACGCGTGATTACAAACAAAACATTTTTCATTGTGAACGAATAACTAATGCATTAAACTGTAATATCTTTATTATATGTCATTATTCAAAATTTGAGTGATTTCTTGCATTTAAAATGATCAAAATATAATTTTACAATACGTTTTCTTTTTTTATAATTGTAAATTTATGAATGAAACAAACATTGTATATTAGTTTATTTAAATAAGATAATTTACAAAATTTTGGTGATATAAGAAAGAAAAATTTAACTTAAATTGGTTGTCTTCCTACACGATTTCTTATTATTAATGTAAACTCTTATTTCTTTCATACTTGAGACAATATCCAGTTACAATAAAAATTAAATAAAACCAAAATGTTTATCAAACAAAAGAAAATTGTGGAGCATGAGAGATTGTCGTATCTTTTCGAACTCACAATGAAAAATTTGAGGTTCTTAATTAAATGAAAATATCAATTACAAGAAGAGACACAAAAGAGGCAAAGAAAATTCTAGACCGTGTAATGTATTGAAGCCTATTTTTTCTATTCTTAATACATACTAATAATGCTTTTCTTGAATTTCTTTTAATGAGAATATTTTATTGCATGCATTTGTTTCTTTCACATCATTATTTTAAATATATCCCTTCTTATTGTTTTAGTTTTATAATTTTCAAATTGAATCCTTAAAGTGATTTAGTGGGTAGAACTCTAACTAACTTGTGTTGATTCTTGCTTGATTTATATTTCTTTTATTAATTGATAGATAGATTACAAATGGAAGCTGAATTTGTAATGACTTAAAATTTTGGCTTTAAGTTAAGATCTAACTTAGAATACAATTTCGTCAACAATAACTATAATAACTTTGCATCGTTAAAAAAAAAAAAAACCATCACCAAGCTGTGCATGTCTATTTCTACTACATCAACATAACAAAGATTCATCTCTCATCTTATTTCATCTTATACATGCTTAACAACTATGAAACAATCATTAGACATCAGTCCTATTCTTAACAATAAAAGATTAACATCACAACTGATCTAAATTCTCTTTAACACTTAACATGACAATGTAAGCCAAAATCAATCATTTCCTAACATTGCAATATCATTAAAAAATGCTAAATAACAAATTCAATCATTACGCATTTAAGAATCAGCAATCTCTTTTCAACAAGCTCTGCGTCTAACATCACAAAGTATCTCAATCCATTCCAATAAACGTATGAAGAACAAACATATACTTTCAATTCATCATATTCGATTGAACTCTACTCACATGCACGCATATTGGTTACTACAACCTATTAAACAATCTTTAGAACAACAATCTTTGCCACGAGTCAAACTTTACATATTAATAATAAAGCACAATAATTGTAATAATTAACCTTATGTGTGACCAACAACTAGAAATTAAACGAACAATAAAAATTGTAATAATTATCTCGCACAATAAACAAAGTCAAACACAAAGTCAATATACATATTTAACTAAATAAAATACAACAAAAATTGAAAAGGGGATCGAATTTACATTTAGCATGTAAAAAAGGTGATGCATGGTTGTACAGTGCAACAAAACAATAACAAGAAGGAATGAGACGATATGCCGATTCACACTACGATTAGGATAATAAAGAAACGAAACAATATGTTGTTGTCGAAAAATGGTCAACGAATATCCACAGTGAATTTGTTTAAACTGAGGACGAAAGGGACTGCAAAAAAGATGAAATTAGGACACACCAGTGTGGTGTAAGCCACAGGGTCTCTGATGCCTATGTCAGAAACGGAATTAGGGAGAATAGTTTAAAGCACTAAGAAGGGCTTAAGGGTACTTAGTTTAGGCACCGTCCTTTGGAAGGGAGAAATGGCTTGACTTTTATAGCAATCGGTCTCTAACCGCTGCATCTTACTTATGGCGATATAATGGCCAGCCGTTAGAAACATCTGCCATTAAGTCCGGTATGAATACTGGCGTAACTCCTGGCCGTTACCCTTTAGAGGTGTAACGATCTTGATTCTAGACTTGGTCAACTCTTCGGAGAGTCCTGACCTCTATGGTCGACCCAATGGGGCTGACCTACTCGTTGTAACGAGCGACGCCATGGGGTACAGCGCCTCCATACGTTACTTAGACTCAATCGACTCTTCGGAGAGTCCTGACCTTCACGGTCAATCCACTCAGATTGATCAACTCGTTGCCGGAGCCGAGAATGGTGAGGCAGCAAGGGCCGATCCCTAGGGGGCCCTGGCCTTCTTTGGCCGACCGACTACAAGGGCCGACCCCGAGGTGGTCCTGGCCTTCCATAGCCTACCCCTAGAGGTGTTGGACTTGCTTGGCCAACCCCGGGGGTCGAAAATGGACTTGGCCGAGAGTTGTGGCCTCCATTTGGCTGATCCCCAAGAGGTCGGCAATGGCGAGACCGACCCCCTAAAGGTCGACAATGGCGTGGCCGACCCACGAGGGATCGATAAAGGCGTGGCCGACCCCTAAGGGGTCGGCAATGGGCTTGGTTGACCCCCTAGGGGTCGAGGCCTCCTTTTGGCCGACCCGGAGGGTCGGCGTTGGCTTCTTTGTCCTTCGTGCGAGTCCCAATCTCTTTCGAGTCTTTCGAGATATTTTTAGCTTATAACATTACCCTCACTCTTCATTTCTGAGCTAGCCGGATTGTGAAGAGTAGTTTAGGCTCTTGCCACTTTTTCGAAGTTTCGGATGTTACAAAGTTATCTTTTTACGGAAGCATTTACTTGAAAATCACTTAGGCCATAATCTTTTTCAAGAACATATTTTCCTTAATTAATATTCGAATAAATAAAGTTTTGAGGTTATGAAAATATTCATTCTAAGAATAATTATATTAAAATGGCCATATTCTTTTTTCTAGGAATATCTTTTCGAATATAATATTCTTATTTAATGAAAAATCACTTCTCTATTTAGGAAAATATTTATCCTTTAGACATTTCCTATAACCTAACTTTTCCATAAAAAATCCCTTCCAAAACTACACCCTCCTTTTCGCCCTACTTTGGCCGAAAATTGCCTCTCACTGGGCTAGCATTTTCGATTTTTTCAAAGTGTGGGGGAGACTTGTTTTGTGTTTTGGATTTTTGTAAAGCATCTGTCGCGCCTTACTTTTTTCGGTATGTACTCTCCTTTTTTTGACTTCACGGTAACGGTTAGGCATATTTTCGCAAATTCCACCTTTACTTAGGCATTTTTTCAATTTTTGTCCCTTATGCATGTATGTTTGAATTTTTGGATTATTTAGGCTTTTTTTCAAAGCTCACTCCTTATAGTACTTTTCCGAATTTGTAGGCTACTTAGACACTTTTTATAAAAGTTTTGCCCGTTTAACTTCCTTTCGAGATTTTTAGGCTACTTAGGCATTTTTATAACAAGTCTTGCCTTTTTCACCGCTTATTGAAAAACCTTTAGGTTACTTAGGCACTTTTATAAAAATTCTTACCTTTTTTACCACTTTTTATAATCTTTTAGGTTACTTAGGCACTTTTATAAAAAGTCTTGCCTTTTGCACTGCCTTTTGAATTTCATCGGGTACTTAGGCTCTCTTAGAGAGTCGCCTTTTCCCTAACTTAGTTAATTGCAGATTGCTTCTTACTTTAGTTGTAATGGATCCTTCGTCTGACTACGAGA
>JBBMEG010048429.1:0-12848 GCA_037832605.1 Cyclanthera cordifolia
TTATCATATTTTAAAATTTTCGACTGTAGCATATCGTACACAACCTTAAAAGGGGTCAACTATGTAGAAGTGTGGTATATCGTGATGTAACTAAACTCTGCCCATGAGATCTATTTGGCCCACTGTCTCAGATTATGCATTGTGAAACAGTGTAGGTAGGACTTGATGTCGCGTTTAACAACTTTCGATTCACCATCAGTTGTGTGCGGGATGTACTTCGTTTTAGTTAGTGCATTCATAATTCCTTAAATTAATCTTCTTAGAATAAACTCGTGAATATTTTGTCTCGATTAAAGATGATACTTTTCGGGCATCTGTGAAACTACATCGTTTTTTTAACAAAGGTTGTAGTAACTGAGATGGTTGTAAAAGGGTCGTTTAATCGAGATAAAGTAGGCATACTTTGACAATCTATCCATAACCCTAAGTATTTTGTCAAATCCCTCTAATTTGGACAACCCTTTTATAAAATCTATTGCCAAGTCCTCTTAAACTCTATATGCAGTTGGAAGCACCTTTAGTAATCTCGTTGGTGCTAGGGATAACACTTCAGCTTGGTAACAAATGGCACATTGTGCAATAGAGGATGGCCTCGTGCTATACACCTCTTGCGCTAAACAGTGATATGTCTTTAACACTTCTTGGAAGCTCCCTATTATCTTGAAACTCTTTCCGAAGAAATTTAATGTTTGTTGAATTTGATGAAATACCACCCTTCCCTTGAAACATAACACTTGCTTCTTTATTCTTGTCTATATACCTGTTATTAAGGCCAACCTATCCTTGTAAATTTTATTTAACTATGCATCAACCATTACTTGATCTTTAAAAAACGACACTATTCACATTCCCTATAACACTTAATAAGTCGAATTCCATGGCTAACGGTAATCTAGACGAAGCATTGAATGCGTTATTTTATAGTCCCCAATTATACTCAATGGTGAAGTCAAACTTACTATTCACCTTTCATAATTTCCAACGATAATTCTCTATTCCAGCAAAAATTTTGAACTTTTTTGGTCGATCCTCTCCGCAAATTTATGCCCAAAAAAGTAGGGTCCCCATTTCTGCACGACAAAGATGATTACACCATCAATTCACATCTATAAATTACTTTCACTAATTGAGTGAGAAGTGGTGTTTAGCTGAAGAATTCCAATGATCTCCTTTTCTGTATAAGGGCGACCCCCACCTCTACTCCAGATGCATATATCTTTATAACAAATAACTTAGCAATATTTGGCAATCCTTGCACCGAAACTTCCATCATAGTTTAATTGAATTTTGAATTAAGTTTTATTGGCTTCCCTAGTCCACATAAAGTTCCCTCTCTTCAAGAGTTTAGTAAGTGGAAAGGCATTGCTTTTGTAATCCGCTACAAATTTTCAGTAATATCTAGTAAAGCTCAAGAACCCATGTAACTCTTTAATATGCCTTGAGGTTGGCCAATTTGACATTGCTTCAAGTTTAGTCAGGTTTGTTGCAACCCCTTCTGCACACACTAGATGACCTAAGTACTCAATCTGTAGTGCTCCAAATCTACATTTCTTCATGTTGGCAACTAACTGGTTGGCCAATAACTTGGTTAACATCGGGTACAAGAGCTTTATATGCTTCTTCTTAGACTTACTGTAAATGAGAATGCCATCAATGTAACAACCTAAATTTTTCCTAGCTTGAAAAATGGATTTATGGCCTTGAGTAATTTGTGAGATTTTTACCCAAAGGTATTAATTCAAATTATGTTGAACTAATAAGAGATAAATGAGAGTTTTTGTTACATGGTCGTTGTTTTCCCTCCCTCTCTACATTTTCTATTCGCCCAAGCAAGTCCTGATGCGCCGATTCGTATCAAGCAACGCCAACCAAGGCAAAGCCATCTCGTTAGCCAAGAGCCGAGAGCATGCGGGTGCCGTTCGTCCGCGACGTGGGTTGAGCGAGGAGGTCGGATCTGGTGTTGTTCGTAGATTCGCTGCAGTCTAAGTGAAGCCACTACTACGTAAGTTCGCCGCTGTTCTTGGTTCTGGTGTAGTTCGTGTAGGATTCGTCTCTGTCGGGATCCACTTGGTAGTTAATTGTTGTTTCCTTATTATATCAAACTCATTTTGAATCTTGATAAGAATTCTTGGCTGGTTTTTAACCCGTTTGCATTTTGACTAAAATTGGATTATTGATAAGTATGTAAAATAAAACCCTTTTGTTGAAACCTCAAATGTGAAATTGTCATGTAAAATAAATTGTAAATGTATTTATTATGGTAGACCATTTTTGCATTGTTGTTTGCCATGATCAAACACGGTTAAGTGTTTAAGCCTTCATTATATTAACGAATTACTTTTGACCAACTGTGTGAAATAACCATTCAAATGCTTTTAGCCTTTATTAATTGCATTTAGGCCATGAGTTATTGAAAAGAGAGCCCCTGAGGCTAGGTTTGATCAGTTTGACTAGCTTTGACCAGTCAATCGAGTTGATCGAGCCCGAGACACGAGAACCCGTTTATGAAATTGCAGTCCTCTTGAATGATTTCGTCAGTTTAAGTCTGTTTTTAAGGGTCTAAAGTGCTAATTCTAACCCTTTTATTTAGTAAGGCTATTTTTAAGTGCCAATCTTCGTGGTTCGTGGGTTTTGGAGCTAAGGGGCTCATTTGGGAATTTCGGCCAAGGTAAGGAAACCTTACCCCTTCTTGTGGTCTGTGGTGTAATAACATGTATGCGTGTTGATTGAGCTTTTTTGGTGTTGTGTTTACTGATGCCATGTTCTATGATATATGTGACCACGTTATGAGTACACTTGTGTTTATCATGCTAAATTGAGATACTGGTTGTATATGCTGGACCGGGATGTTCCATTTGGGACTAGCCACCTTGAAATTATTATATACATGTATATGTTGTGATGATGTGATCCTTAACTGTTGTCATGATCATTTGGTCATGTGACTTTAAATATGAGTGTTATAGGCTAACATATCTCGAAATATCCGAACAAGGGCAAAACCCCTCCAAGGGTGGGCCAAGGGAGGCCTTCATCCCTCAAGGGTTGGCCAAAGAAGGCCTTGCCCTAAGGAGTCGGCTAGAGAAGTTTTGACCCTCAAGGGTCAGCCAAAGGAGGTCGTAATCCCTAGAAGGTCGCCCACGAAGACTTTGACTCTTGGGGGTCGGTCAAGCCCCTTCTGGCCCCCGAGGGTCAGCCAAAGGAGGCCTTGACTCCTAGAGGGTCGGCCAGAGAGGCCTCAACCCTCGGAGGCTGGCTGGCCAAGCCCCAACCGCCCCCTAGGGTAGACCAAAGGAGGCCTTGACCCTCGGGGCTCGGTCAAGCTCCTTCCGACCCCTCTAGGGTTCAACCACATAAGGCTTCAACCCGTAGAGGGTGACTAGAGAGGTCTTGACCCTCAGGGTTCGGCCAATGGAGGCCTTGACCCATAGAGAGTCGGCTAGGGAAGCCTTGACCCCCGAAGGTCGGCCAAGCCTCTTTCGGGCACTTAATGGACGACCAAAAGAGGCCTTAACATCTAGAGAGTCGCCTAGGGAGGCTTTAACCCTCAGGGGTCAGCAAAGCTTTTTTCAGCTACTCCAAGGTTCGGTCAAATGAGACTTTGACCCCCAGTAGGTTTGCTAGGAGGCCTTGCCCTTGAAGGTCGGCCAAGCCCATTCCCACCTCAAGGGCCGACCAAAGAAGGCCTTGACCCCCTAGAGGTCGGCCAAGAAGCCATTGACCCCTAGAAGGTCGGTCGAGTAAAATCCAACCTCTTGGGGTCGATTAAAGGAGGCCGAGACCCCCAAGAGTTGGCCATGGCGGCTGCAGCCCCCTTAGAAGTTGGCCAAGGCCATTCCGGCCCTTTTGGGGCCAGAAAGAGTAGGTTTAACCCCTTGAAGGTAAATCGTGGAGGACATGACTCTCTTCTAGGAGTCGACCGAGTCCAAGTGTTGACTGGATCCACTGATAACGGCCAGAAGTTACACCGAGAGGGCCAGGACCCCCTTTTTAAAGGCGAGCCGTGGAGGTGATGATTCATAAGGGTTGACCGAGACCAAAGCCGACCTCTAAGAAGATCGGTCGAGTAGGCCAACTTAAGTGGGTTGGCCATGGAGGTTAGGACTCTCCTGTGGACGATTCAACCAAGTCCAAGTAATCTCTCTAGGACCATTGTGTCGTAAGGTAGCATAGGCTGAAGGTTACAACGAGTAGGCCTATATCCCTCGAGGATGAGTCGTAGAGGTTAGGACTCTCTCCAAGGAGTTGAACCTGTCCAAAGGAATGACTGAATCCTCTGATAACGGCCAAAAGTTACATCGAAAGGGCTTGAACCCCCCTTTACGGGTGAGTTATGGAGGTGAGGACTTGTAAGAGTTGTCTGAGACCAAAGTCGACCTTCAAGGAGATTGGTTGAGTGGGCTAACTCAAGTGAGTCAGTTTTGGAGGTTAGGAATCTCCTGTGGACGAGTCGACCAAGTCCAAGTAACACATGGGGATGGTGCACGTGTTGGGTGAAGTGTCCTGGGGTTACACTGAGAAGGTCACACCTTTAAGGGGTCGGTCGTGAAGGTGAAGACCTGCAAAGGTGGATCGAGTCCAAGTAACTTCCAAGTCGAGACCTTTAAACCTCAAAGGGTAATAGTAAAGAGTTATGTCGATATTCATTCCCACCAACAACCCACCAATAATGATCGACCATTAACCCACCAATAAGAGAGCCAGAGCGGTTACAAGACTGGTTGCTATAGGAAGTTAGAGCATTCTCCATTTGAAGCTAATTTGAACTACGCTAGCAATCCTTGTAAGTTGTTCTAAGTCTTAAAGCACTCTAAATTACTCTCCTATGAGCTCTCATTGACTTAGGCATCGGAGGCCACCACACCGGTGTGCCTAAAGTTTTTTCATTTTGCAGACTTCTCGTCCTCGATAATACAAATCGTATCATTGATATGCGTTGACCATTTTATGGTATCAAGAATGAGTATGCGAGACTCTACATACATATCCTGATTTTTAGTATGTGAAACTCTCTATGTTTCTAAATATAAGTATGCATATAAATTTAAGGTGATTGTCCTAGCGCACCTGAATGTATATAAAGTGATCGTCTTATTCCGGACCTGGATGAATATAGAGCGATCGTCCTAGTACAAACTTGTATTATTTACTTACCCAGAGTTAGAGACTCGACGAGGGGTATTTTCTATACAATTACTTACCCAGAGTTAGAGCCTCGACGATGGGTATTTTCTATACAACTATTAACCTAGAGTTTAGAGACTCGACGAGGGGTATTTTTCGTTTGACATTGTTGACTGAAAGATTGTTGGATATTGTGATTACTGTTTTATTGCTTATTATGTATTATATGAAATGCACTTTTTGACTATATACATGTTGAACGCCGAGCTGGGCCCTCTTACGGAGTGTCACAACTCATCTTTTCGAGGGTTGATTTTCTCTTGGTACTTGGACCAGGATGCTGACCAGGCTACTACGATGACTACGTGAAACGTTGAGTTGGAGTTTAGGAAAAGTCTTTGCATGTTTTAAATTCTGCATATTTAATGACTATAGATTTTTGAGTTTATTAAATGTTTACGGGATCCCACTGTGTAACTATTTTCAATGATTTACATTGATTTATCCGGTAAAATCCGTTGTATAGTGATTTTTATGCATTGGAGTTGAGTAAGATCTTTGGTTTTATTCTTTGAAAGCCTAGGTCCTTACAATCAAAGAGTACTAGCATAAACCTTCACAAATATGGTCATAGAACATCATGTCATTGAAACATGGTTGCCACGTTTCAAAGCCTAAATGTTAAATGTTTTGCACATGTAATAGAAACCTGAAGAAACAAAGAATGTAGAACTCATAATGGCCCTCATGAGTTTGGAAAATATCGACTGTAGCTTGATTTAGAATTTGTGAAGCTGAGAAGGAACTCTTATGAATTCCTGTAGTTTGAAAAAAAAGTAAGTAGTTTGGAAAATAAGAAACTCTTATGAATACTATTAACTGTAGTTTGAAAAAAAAAAGGAACTCTTAGGAATTTTTGAAGCTCGTACTCTTATTTATGGTATTTTAACTTCAAATCAAGCTTAGAATATATCGTCGCACCCCACAACTCGTCTAATAGCTCATATACAACAAGAATGAGGTATTTTTCTAGGATTGTAGCTTGATTTAAAGCCATATAATTAACATAAAACCTCAAACTGCCATCTTTTTTTTTAGCAATAGGATCAAGCTGGAGAATGAACTTTTACTTGGCTGTATAATTCGTGTGATGACCATTTATCTAACCAGCTTCTCAACCTCATCCTTCTAGAATGAGATTTATACAGTCTTACATTTATGTGTCGGATGTCACGTTAGAGATTAAGAGTATGGTTTCTTGACCATTGGTGGGAAACCTTCAAGGGGTGCAAAAACTCCAGCTAGCTGTTGTAACACATCATGTAATTCCCTTGGGATATTTTACAATTAGGCTATTTAACCATGTAATTCTACCTTTCTTGCGGTTTCAGTTGATTCAGTTTGACTAACATGCCCAAGTCATCTTCTCTTATTTTCTTAATGATTGATTTCTACAAAACTTGGGATTCATGGCTACGATCATTACTGTGTTACTTAATCAGCCAATTGTCCACCTAAAATTGCATCTCTAGCGGTCGATTATCGAGTTAAATCTTTCCTATGGTCGCTAACTAAGCAACTTTGAGTATAGTATCACAATCTCTAATGGATGGGGAAGAAAATCATGAATAATAGTTATGTTAGAGATTGTAAGGACCACACCTCAACAAATTCTAGCGGACACACAGATTCCCATGTTCCAAGAGTGTCATAATCAATTGATGGAAAAATGGATATAGCTAGTTGTTGCATGACTTCTTTCGATATAAAACTCAGGTTAGCTCCATTATCAATTAAAATCACCACACTCATGCCCTGAATTAAGCCTTTCACCTTCAACGTCTATGATATGTAGAACTTATCAAGAGTTTAGTGATAAATTTGCCACTTCAGCCATTAGGGCATAAATTCTTCTCTTAACCCCAATGCGACAGGGTCGACCTCTTCCACAATTAAGTTTCTAACCTTATAATGTCTAAACCCTCTCCTCATATCTACTTCGCATACAACTCAACATTAGAGAATCGCACTGGGCCTTTAATCGTGGAACTAATCGGTGTGATTGTTATTGTTTAATTGGTCATACTGTGTCAATTTGAGGTGAATGTGAATGCTTGCTAATTACGCCTTCTAGACTCGCCTAGTCTACTACATTCGCGTGACCCACTTTAATACCCGCTACTTGTGACCATTAGGTCATTCTCAACCAATTAGGCCATTAACACCTTGGCCTTCAGGCTCACATGCCACTATTTTTGCATCTCTCTTTTAATTTCTTCACGTAGCCTACTCTCGAATTTATCTTCGAGAATCTCATTGTTTACCCACTTTAGTGCTACTTCAAATTTCTTAAATAGATGTAAATACTCACGTACAGTTCCCTCTTATTACATCTTCATCAAGCGCACATTCGATTCTCGAGGCTAGATGGTTGGAATCTGTGTTTCAAAAACTTATCCAGCTTTTATTGCCTCTCATTTCCCTTCATATTGATGCTAGTCTGGGGTTTCTCCTTCCAAATTTAGAATTACAGCTTCTAGTTTATCTCTTTCGGTCAATTGATTCAGAATAAAGTATTGTTCAACTCGGTATATCTGCTCGTCTGAGTCTTCATCTTCTTCCCATTTAAAAATAGGCTTGTCTAACTTCCTCTACATAGCATCGGTGTTGTTTCTTTTTTCCACGACTCGCTGTGTCACTCAGTATCGATGATCTACTTATCTTTGGTAGTGATTGTTTGTTCTGATGAATCGATTACTTTTCCCAGCCTCTAAAGCTTGCATATGCTTACAATCTATTTGTGAAGAATATTGAACTTCACATCCTACCTCAATGAAAGAGTTGCATGTTTTCTCCAAAATTATGAAACTGTAAGTTTGTTCTCTCTTTTCTTTCTTTCCTCTCTCTTGGTTGAGCCCCAACAACTTTTCTTCTAAATAAATGATCCTCCCTTCCATTGTGTGAACCATTCTCAAGAGAGATACTTAAGATACGAAAGATGATAGACCTTGTCCTTAAATTTTGGTAAAAATCACAATAAAAGGCAATACAAATAACTAAGGATATCCATAGTGAGATGAAGCCAAAATAAATTTCTATTAAGTAGAAAATTCAAGAAAGAACAGCAAGACTATAGGAAGCGAAGCGAGCAGCTGCCCGCCGAAGAGTTGTATTTTGTATTTGTTAATGTTAATAAATAAATAAGGTTCGGGAGCTTCACAATCTTTCTCTCATATACGAGGCCTTCGCCACTTGAGCCGTATGCGGGGGAACTCACAGGTGCGGTTCTTACGGGGGGAAGTCGCATGTGTTTACATTAGTTTTGTTCATTCGTAATTTATCAAACCCCTAAGTATTCATTAATGAAGCATTTAGTTATGAATCAGAGAACATACGACATAACCGCTTTAGAGTAATACAACATAATCCCACTAAGTGTAGTCCTTTAACACCGACCATTCATCTGCTCACATAACTGATCAAACTTTTGTTAGGGATTGTGCTCTAAAGGCCCAGTAAGTTTTATTTAAGAACACAGATTTAATGTTTATTTTTTCAGTTATTAATAAGAGTTATTATTTTCCATAAATTGCATTAATTGGATTAATGTTGATATACCATTAGTTATTAAGATGTACACTTGAACAAGTATGTGGGACATATAAGTGTATCTAGTTCCAAGTTTATAACCTAAATTGTCTACAGTATAAGGACTAAGGCTAGGATGCCTAAGTCCTAGTTACACTATTGGTGCGGCTCTCTTTGCAAGAGTTGCAAACGGCCTAGTTCTAGTTGTGAGTGGGTGCGACTATGCAAATAGGAATTTTTGCATAAGACAAGAACAGAAGTTTTATGATCGAGCTAGTAATTTCATTACAGACTCGTATTAACTACTTCGCTAAGGATGATCGTATGTAGATATGATCTTAATCCTGAATGGGTTGCAAACTCCTACTTTATGAAAGCGTTATTTGATGTGCGATTGAGACCACTCAAACAACACTTGGTCAATAAGCCTCCCACATTGGAGATTTTTGTAGTGAGTAGTTGGGAACATAAAGTCACAAGAAGGAATTCACGCTTCCCTTCTATTGAGGTAGAAGTAGAGTTGTTTCCTTAAGAATTGATTTTGGGGCTTGAATAAAGGGATCCCGCCTCACATTGGCCAGAGAAGACATTCATTTATAGTGTGATTATAAACAACTTATTCATTAGAGGAATTAGTGGCGTTTAAGGAAAAAGATGTAATTAAAATGGTAGAACAAACTTTTGACCCAACTTTAAAAAACGAACAAGCTCGTGAAAGATCATATCACAGATGATCGATTATATCTGTGGACACTAATTTGTCATATAGTGTAAAAGAGTTCAACACAAGCCTTTAGTGTAATATGCCTGATGTTAACGGAGAGGGATTAGATCCCAGGTCATTGTAGCTTTCAACCTATAGTTCCACCAGTTCTCGGGCTAGCTCATAACTGCTGATACACTATTTCATTAGAGAATGAATTTGAGAAGTTCAAATTCAAGGATTAATTATGTGGAACATAATTAATAGAAGAATTAAACTTAATAGTTAAACTTAATTAATTAATATATTGGATATATTAATTCAATATTTATTGGATAAATATTATTGAGGAAATATTAATTAATTGCATAAATTAATTATAAATAATTATGAGATAATTATTGAAATCTTTGTATATATATTGGACATATTGAGTTGATAATTATTGGATAATTATAAAGTTTGAGAATTATAAATTAATATGATTGACATGTTAATTAGTTTAATAATTATTGGATAATTATTAAATAGAGAATTTTAATTTATATGTTGGAGATATTGATTAAATTAATAATTATTGGATAATTATTAGAGTAGAGAATTAATATATTGTAGGGATTTATTTATTTAAATAATATATTTGGATATATTATGGTCTTGGAATTTATTGGATAAATACCAAGTAAAATTAATAAAATAATATATAGGATATATTGTAAAAATTCGAAAAATCCTCGAAGGAGGATGAAAATTTCGTCCACCCCTCTTAGGGACGGAAGAGATTTTCAAATTACTTGTTTAAAAAAGGAGAGGGAAAATCTTTGATATTTCTCAATATCTTTTAATATTAGATATTTAAAGATGTTATATTTTTCTAATTTAAAGATTCATTCTTCTACCATTAATAGAAGCCCTTGGAGGTCTTCATTTTTATCTTACTCAGTTTAGAATAACCTAATTCTCAAATTGACTAACCCTGTTAAAGCTGAGTCATCTTTTTACTTAGGAGTCAAATCTCTTCCCAATCATTTTCTCTAAGAAGCTTCCCACTAGGCACTCAGTGCAATCTTACACACATAGTCTGGAAGATTGTAGGATTCAATCAAGAAGGATTCAGGAGATTTTTTCATGATGTTCTCAACATAAAGACCCGCCAGAATTATGCAGAGACGGGATACACTGTAAGTACTTTATGTTTTTCCAACAACGAATAATCACCTAGGGGTTGCATGTAGATTAATCAATGAATAATTAATTGGAATAATTAATTGTTGATTTTTTATGGCTACCTACACTCTTGCGTCGCGTTAATTGCAGGCTCCTACCCCACAATTCTCAACAACTTTATCATTCAACAATATAAACCACATATTCGTATCCATTCATGCTTGACTCATAATATACCATTCAAACATGTTTTAACTAACGCCTGGAACAATCGTGTATCGCTCAAGTGTGATTTAATATATTAAACATACAAGTACAAATACATGCTTAAACAGGTAATGCACAATTAACAATTCGTCTCATACTCTCAAATGAGTGAAATTCTATTAGCAACTCACCCCACACTCTCAAATGAGTGAGACACCCTTAACAACTCACCCAACACTTTCAAATGAGTGAGACTCCATTAGCAACTCACATGACACTCTCAAATGAGTGAAACATCCTTAACAACTCACAACACTCTCAATTGAGTGATACTTCATTAGCAATTCACCTTACACTTTTAAATAAGTGAAACATCGTTAACAACTCACCATGCACTCTCTAAGGAGTAAAACACCCTTAACAAGTCACGATGCGGTCATAAAGAAGTGAACTACCATAATTAACTCACCCTACACTGCCAAAGGAGTGAAATATTACTAGCACCTCACATCACACTCTTAATGGAGTGAGACACCACTGGCAATACACTACACTCTTACAAGAGTGGAACATCACTATAAACTCATACGCCTTTCAAAGAGAAGGCAAAACACCATTAACAACTCATACGTCACACTAAAGAGCGCAACATAATAAGCAACTCACACTAGTTTCCTGAAAATTTTTACAACAAATAAGAATGTACACGACATAGAAACATAGCTACTTACGTCCAAGGCGAGATAAGATCTATTCATCACCCAATACTTCAAACTTTGAGCTCCTAGAACCTGCAGATGATCATCCACATAGAAATGGAATCATTAGTACAAATCGAAAACAAATGAAAAGCGAGACGACGTCGTTTCCTTTAGAAACAAAAATCGTAACGCTTAAGCACGAGTCAACAACCACGCGTGACACCCAACAACATTCTTTTGATCATAACCAAAACGACGTCGGTCGAATTTGGTCAACGTTTAACCTTGATCTTTCTTTTATTTAGTTGGTATTATAAAATTATAGGATGAGATGAAGTATCTTACCTCATGGATTGCCCGATTGTTGATCTATTGTCTTTATTGAGATGTAATTAGATTCTAGTTTTTGAAGATATGAAAGGGAAGAATCTAGAAAGTCATCACTGCTCAGCTTAATACTGCGTATTGACACTTGCCAAATTGCTTCTCTTTAAACTTGTGATTATACTGAGGTTTCATTCTACCTTCCGATGTATCCCACAAAAGCACCATCAAAGATTTTCCCCTCCTTGTCTGTCACACAAACTCTCGACTCTTTTTTTTTTGTTTAAGCTTCTAAGTCCCTCTAGAGGTACATCACGCTCGTAAACCTGTTGTACATCCATGGTACACCGTGACTCTCTTTTAAGGTTTTAACCTTACTTTTTTCAACACTGCCCTTGTAGAGTTATATGCGAGAAACCTTGGATCGTCCATCTAATTGGAGACTTGCTTCAATTGAAGTAATTAGTTGGTTTATGGTAATTCCATTTGCAATATCGATTTGCACTATCTTGTAATTTGAATATATATCGTTGTAGTTCCAATATCCAATGAATGCAATTGTGATGAGATTTGACTCCATTCAATGAGATTTCGATTCCTTTATTTGTTGTTCGACACCACCATCGTTGTATCATTTTTTTAATCCAAGTGGGAGATAGGTAAAATGAAAGGAATTGAAAATCCATAGATTTGTTGTTAGTGTTTACTTCTCTATGCGAAACAATTCACCCAATTTTTTATCTGTGTTGTCTCCTCTATACAAAACCACGTTCTTTCTTTAAAAAAAAATCAACAAGAATGTTAAATGTATGTACTTCCTTTAATGCTTTTAAATGTTTCTTATATGTGGAACCAAAACAAAAATGTTTACGATAAACGAGTAGAAAGAAAGAAATCAACATAGTCGATATACCTTGTTCGACAAACAGTGCCTACGTCCATGGAGAAAACCAGGTACTTTTATCTTTATTACTCCAAATCACCAACTATCAACTACATAGTTTTTCTCACAATTATACTTAGAGAAGTACAAT
>JBBMEG010048460.1:0-17336 GCA_037832605.1 Cyclanthera cordifolia
GAGTTTGGTGCTACTTTGTAAGAGAGAAAGTTTGTAACTCTTATTTTTATAGTGAAGTTCTTCTATCCTTGCCCGTGATTTTTACCCTAATTTGTTTAGGGGTTTGCACGTTAAATCACTATGTCATTCTTTCTCTTCTTTTCTTCGTTATTGTTATTGTATTCTCAATCTATTTTAGCTGCGACCCTGCTCTATTCGATTAAACAATCACAACATAAATATGTGGTCTCACTTCACTAATTACTCAAGCATTTGATTGTTTGAGAGAAATTGCCGAAGATTATCAAAGTTTGTTGTGTTCTTTGAAGGTTTTCTTGCAAAGAAATCAAGGGCGTTTAGTGCAAAAAGGAAGGAAAAGAGAAGGCTTTTGAGTCTATACACTCATTTGGGAGAGAGGGAAAGAAAGGTGGAGAAATCTTGGAGCTTTACTCCTCTTTCTTTCATTTGGCCGAGGCTTGGATCCACACAAAAGGGAATCGGCGACGGAAGGAGAGTTTCGTCGCCCTTGCTAGACAGAAGGGCATCAGCGTCGGAAGGTGAGTTATGTCGCCGTTGCTAGCAAGTAGAGAATCAACGTCGGAGGAAGAGTTCCATCGCCATTGCTAGCAAGAGGAGAAACAACGACTGAGAGGAAGTCTCTGTCGCCGTTGCTCGCAGAGAAGAGACCGCGACGAAGGGGGTCTCTGTCGCCGTTGTTTCTGTCGCTAAAACTCACAGAACCTGTTTCCAGATTTTCGGGACTGGTTCGTTGGAGTACAGATTCTATTTGGGTATTGTGATTCTTGAAGATCAAGAAGCTGGAAAGGGTCATCTCTCTCTATAAGTGTCTCTTTAACCTTTTTCCCTTATTTCTTGAAATTGCATAAGCAATTTACGGCGATTTTATTAGTTATCGAATCGGCATCGTTTTGTATCATTTTTATTTCGTATTATTGATTGATTCTATAATTGTGAACTTGTTATCAACAAATCTTCTAATAAGATTGCCTCACTTAGGCTACGCCTCAGGTGTCCGTGGATGTAGGACTTACGTTCCGAACCACGTAACTCTCGGTTTTGGTTTTTCTTCTATTTCTAGCTATTTTTCTTTGATTAATGCTTGTCAGAAATTTTTTATCAATTGAGTAGAACCAATTAGTATCACTTGTGAATTCATTATTTTTGTTGTCATTAAAATTCACAAAATTGATATATGTTTAGAGAAAGTCGAAAAAGGTAAATAATCTCAACACATACACTACAGTTTTGTTTTTTTGTGCAAGAAGCAGGTCAAACTATTGCTTCTGAACAAGCACTAATTTCTGTTCCGTAGTAAACAACAATTTATCAAATCATTCATTAAACTTCACATCAAACTTCACATCAAATATATCGTTCAACCATTATTAACATAAATTCTCAAACAAGTAGTTTTCAAAAAAGTAATTAATTGCTTCAACTACCATTAATCCTTCAACTCATTCTCATTCCACTCTTTTTTACAAAAAACAAATACACTCTATGGAAAAATGAGTAGTAAGAAGACCAAAGAAACTAATCATGTCGTCAACAGCTGCATAGTTTTTCTCTATTCGAAATATTGTAACGTCTAAGGATGTACATGAGTAGGATGAAGTTGGATTATGAAATTTTTTTAACTAAATCAAAATTTTAGATCGTTGAATCTTACCAATTTGTCCAAATATGTATTTAGTCAACTAAACTAATCATATATTTTTTCAAGTTAGGTTGAGGTTGGTCATCAGTTATTGGTATATTTTAATTCACAACATATTTGTGGTAGACTTTCAATTTTTATAGTAATAATTAAACCTATTAACATCTATTAACCTTCAACTTCCAATTATATTATGATATAAATATATATAGATAACATTTATTTTAGTTTTCAAGTCAAGAGATTTAATGTATAAGTACTTAAAAAAAGAGAGAAGATTAAGAAGTAAAATTTATTTTTCTTTTCGGAAAAATAAAATCTCAAAAGAAAACCTTAAAGTTGGATTAAATAATTGTGTTTGGGCTAGTATAGTAAATTGAAGAAAACTTCAAGTATATATACACTAATTTCTCGTTTTAATATATATATATATATACACACACTAATTTCTCTAAGTGAAGTTAGATTGGTCAAATTTCCAAGTTTATATCACTTTCAGTTTCTAAAGCCTTATACAGCCTGTTAAGTAATGCTTCAAGTCCTCTAATATCTATTTTTCAACTTTAATATCTACTATTTCTTATCTTTTATTTCTTCTGAACATGCTTAATGTGATAGTTGTCTACGACATTCATAAGCATCTGTCATTACTCAAATTCATACATGATGTAACATTTTTCTACCTTAAAGTAAATAGAGATTTCTTAACTTGTTGTTCATATATTGTTGATGAATATTTCATTATTGCCCTTTTTTCCTCCTCCAAGTGCTACTAATATAAAATGTTACAGGCAAAATTTTATATCTTAGAATACCTGGACAAGGCCAACCCCCTCCCCTAGGGTTGGCCAAGCCCCAAACACTTCTCGGGGGTCGGCCAATGAGGCTGAGACCTCCTGAAGGTCGGTCATGATGACCTTGACCCCCCCTAGAGGTCGACTAAAACCAATTCGGCCCCCTCGAGGGTCAGCCAATGTACGCCAGGATCCCCTAAGGGGGAAGGGGGTTGACCAAAGAAGGTCGAGACCTCTGGGGTCGGTCATGGCGGTGGCCCCTCCTAGGGGTCGGCCAAGGAGGCCTTGACTCCCTGATGGTCAGCCAACCTCAATCCTGCCCTCCAAAAGTCGGCCAAAGAAGGTCGAGACCCCCCGAGGGTCATCCATGGTAGCCTTGACCCTCCGAGAATCGTTCAAGTCCATTCCGACCCCCCCAGGGGTCAGCCAAAGTAGGTTCGACCTTCAAGGGTCAATCATGGAAGTCATGACTCTCTTCCAAGAGTCGAACGAGTCCAAGTGAGAACTAGATCTGTTGATAATGGCCAGAAGTTACACTAAGAGGACTAGGACCCCCTTTAGGAGAGAGCTGAATAAGTAAGGACCCGTAAGGGTTGACCAAGACCAAAACCTACCTCTAAGGAAATCGGTCAATAGGCAAAAGCCCGATGAGAGCTAGCCATGAAGGTTAGGACTCTCTCTTTGATAAGTCGACTAAGTCCAAGTAACCCCCAAGATTCTTCTACCGTAAGGTAGTAATGATCAAGAGTTACAACAGAAGGTCTTGACAAGAGTGAAGACTATCCCCACAGACCAACATAGGTCCTTTTATCATGTTTTGTCCCCATTCACATGCATCCTAGGAATATCCCTAGAAGGTCACCCAATCTAGGACTACTCGAAGCTAAGCACGCTTAACTCTAAAGTTTCTTTGATTGAGCCATAGAAAATGGAGGTGCATCTTGTTAGTATATGTATTACCAATCAATTCTTTTAAGCATTTCTTAACCATGAAACTATATCCCCTAAGATCCTTCTCATTCAGATAGTGACTTCGTTCAATCATGTACACTCCTCTTAATCGTGGGTGTTACATTAGAACTCTCTCTAAGGAGTCGAATGAGTCTAAAGTGACAAGTGGATCTGCTTATAGCGGCCAGAAATCACACCGAGAGGGCCAGGACCCCCCTTTAAGAGCGAGCCGTGAAGGTGGGGACCCGTAAGGATTGATAAAGACCAAAGCTGACCTCCAAGGAGATCGGTCGAGTGGGCCAACCCTAAGAGGGTTGGCTATGGAGGTTAGGACTCTCTTGTGGACAAGTCGATCAAGTCCAAGTAACATTTAGAAACGTTGCACCTGTTAGGTGTAACATCCTGAAGTTACGTCAAGAAGGCCACACCCTCAAAGGGTTGGGCATGGAGGTGAGAACCTGCAAAGGTTAAATGAGTTAAGGTAACCTCTGAGTAGAGATATAACCGTCAGGAGTAACGTTGTATTCATTCTCGGCTTAATGACGGACATTTCAAAGGGCTAACCATCAAGTCACAATTAAGTGAGTTGTAGCGATTACAGTCGGCTGTTATAAAATGTCAGGTCATTCTCCATTTGAATCCAAACTGAACTACCTAACAAACCTTACAAGTCATTCTATGTTCCAAAGCTATCTCTCTAAATTACTCCCTAAAACACTCATTTAACTTAGACATCGAAAGACATGTGGCTTACACTACACCAGTGTGCCTAATTTCATTTTTTTATAGGCTTCTTATTCCCGGTAAAAGAGATTTTACTTTTGAACCGGTTGACCATTTTTTGTATCAACACAAAACCTTTCTAGCCTTGTTGATATGTACTCACATTTTACATGAATTTATTTTCTAGCTTTTAAGTTTGATGTTTTCCTAGTATTTTGTTCATTTATAGCTCTAATTGAAAATAAGTTTGGTAATAAAGTCAAGGTTATTCATATTGATGGTGGTGGTGAATTTCGTATTAAATAATAGGTGTAAAATGACATCTTCCTACCCTGTGTTGCCACTCTAATGTCATCCTTGTACGTGGAGTCGATACAAAACGACGTCACTTGATTGGTTATAATCTGTTACAATTCTTTGTCATATATGTATATAGGTGTCATCCTCTCATTCATTGGGGTTTTAGGTTTCTCCCCTTTCTCTTAAATCTTACCCTAATTTGGTGAAATTAACCGGGAAAACATTAGTGGGAAAATCATATTCTTCTCTTATTTTTTCTTATAATTAAACTTAGTATTGGAGATATTCTTGACAAACGCCATGCCTGGAGAAACGAATGCATCCGGAAGCAGCTCGAGCCCAGCTTCTAAAGCTACGACGATCTCAATAGTAGTGTGTGATCAACAGCTCGTTCGGGCACCCTCGCGCTTTTGATATTACATTAGTTTTGTCGATAGCTATATTCAATCAACAGATATCTACACTTTCAAATCCATATCTAAGGAACTACAAGGCTTCACTCAG
The DNA here is from genome assembly GCA_037832605.1 of Cyclanthera cordifolia. Lineage (NCBI taxonomy): Eukaryota > Viridiplantae > Streptophyta > Magnoliopsida > Cucurbitales > Cucurbitaceae > Cyclanthera > Cyclanthera cordifolia. The sequence continues at coordinate 4,930 of JBBMEG010048460.1, forward strand.
TATAAACTCCTTGTTGAAAATCAAATATCATGAAAATATAGCTAGGTATAACTGACAATGGAGGTGAATTTCAAGCATTAGTTCCCTTACTAAAACAAAACGATATAGCCCTTCAACACTCTAACCTCACTCGAGTCCTTAAAATGGTGTTTTCGAGCGTAAACACCATCACATCATTGAAATGGGTCTAACTCTTCTAGCCAAGCAAGCATGCCACTATGTTTTTGGTGGGATGCTTTTGTGTGATGGTTGTCTATATTATTAATCGCCTTCCAACTCCAATTCTTAATAACAAATATCTATATGAAGTCCTAAATCAAAAAACCACATATTACTCTCTCCTTGGAGTTTTTGGCTCAGCTTGTTTTCCACGTCTCCGTAAATATCAGTCCCACAAATTCAACCACCACAGCACCAAATATGTCTTCCTCAATTACAGTGAGACATATAAAGGATACAAATGTCTCAGTCAGATTATATATATCACGTGATGTCATATACAATGAGTCGAAATTCCCATTTCAAATTGGTTTTCTTTGAAAATTCACCCTCTCACCTATATCACCTGTACCTCAGAATATGACTGCAACTTCACCTCTAAGAGTATATTCTCTGTCTTTGGAACAATCAACTCATGTAGATAGTCGAGCACCATCATCCATTACTTCACATGAGTTGAGTCACTCACAAATTGAACAAACACATGTTGCCTCTTAAGAATTTTGACCACAATGATCAACTGTTCTGCCCACTACTACCAGTGAACAAATCACTACTGAGCTACCTCACCAAACTTCTAACCATCCAATGCAAACCAGGGCTAAGGATGACATTTTTTTAAACCCAAACGGTGGGGTTATATATGTTTTGTTCACTCCCCAATATCAACTAATGCAGAACCTCGAAGTGTTGCAATAGCTTTAACTTCACCAGCATGGAAAAAGGCAATGGACAATGAAATGCAAGCACTACAACAAAACCAGATTGAACTGCCTCCCAATGTTAAATTAGTAGACTGCAAACAGATATTCCGTATGAAACAAAATGTCGATGGATCTTTCCAACATTGTATGGTAAGGCTAGTTGAAAAAGGTTTCAACATTGTAGACTTTCACAAGACTTTTAGCCAGATTGGAAAGACTCCAACTATACGAATCATACTCAGCCTAGCTACATCAATGGACTGGCATATTAAACAACTTGATGTAAAAATTGTTTTCTTGAATGAGAAACTTAGTGAAGATGTATATATGGCTCAACCACCGAGTTATGTACTCCCACAGCCTTGACTTGGTGCGTAAACTTTGTAAGGCTGTGCATGGTCTTCGTCAAGCTCCTAGAGCATAGTTTGACGCTGGACCCTAATACAATGGGGCTTCTCCAACTCGGTAGTAGATAATTCTATATTCTTCATTCATAAAGGACGTACGATCAATCAATGTAGATGACATAATCATAACTGGAAATAGGCAACAATCCATTACAAGTCTCATCAACATACTAAGCACTGTGTTTTCCTTGAAGGAGATGAGACCCTTACATTTTTACTTGGGTGTGGAGGTTCGCAACGACAACAGTGGTATGTACCTCAGTCAATCACGGTATATACTAGAGTTACTTGAAAGGTTTGGTCTATCCAACAAGAAATCATGTCCTACTCCAGCTACAACAGGAAAGCACTTATATCTTCATGGCAATGATACAATGAAGAATCCAAAGGTCTATCAAAGTGCTCTAGGTGCCCTTCAATACCTATCCTACACACGACCCGACATTGCCTACATTGTAAACAAACTAAGCCATTTTCAACAGAGTCCCTCGGTGAATCATTGAGTTGTAATCAGACAAGTACTTAGATATCTGAAAGGTACTCAAAACATTGGCTTATTTTTTTCAAGGAACTCCTCTATGGATTTGACAGTATTTAAGTGATATAGATTTGGTGTGTAGTCTAGATGACCGAAAATCTATAGCTGCACATGTCCTATTCTTTGGCAACTCTTTAGTCTCATAGAGCTAAAAAGAAACAACTTGTTGTCGCTCACGCAAGCATCGAATCTGAATATAGATCTTTTGCTCACACTGCTACATATATTGCATGGATTGAATCTCTTCTAAATGAACTCCATGTTAAACGACCTCACAACCTTGTTATTTGGTGTGAAAGGTCAGTGTCTTATCACTTGCAACAAATCTCGTATTTCATGCTAAAAGCAAACACATTGAACTTGATGTATCCACTTCATTAGAAAAAAGTTCTTGACAAGTAACTCAGTGTCCAATACATTTTGTCAGGTGATCAGTTGCCCAATGGCCTAACTAAACTGCAAATAGAATCGTGTTTCTCTGACACAAAAATCAAACTTGTAGTTCAATTATTACCACCTCGTTTGATGGGGGATATTAAAGAAGATGTGTAAAACGAAATCGTCCTGCCCTATGTTGCCACTCTTCAAAATGTTGTTATCCCTGCTCGTGGAGCAGATACAAAACGACATCACTTGATTGGTTGTAATCTATTTTAATTCTTTGTCCTATACGTGTATTGGTGCCATCCTCTTCTACATTGGGGTGTTATGTTTTTCCCTTTCTCTCTGTGCTATAATCCTATCCTAATTTTTTGAATTAAACATGGAAAACATTATAGAGCAATTCATATTCTTTTCTTCTCTTTTCCCATAAATCAAACTTTTCGTCCATTTACATCTTTTTTAAAACAACATGGAATTATCCATCATTTAACATGTCTTTATACCTCTTTGAATACCAAGGTTACTAAGAGAAAATATATACATGTAGTAAACTCTTGTCTTACCTTACTTATTCATTGCTATTTTTTTATTTTCAATTCTAGGATGATGCATTCTCCACAACTATCTTTAGTATTAATTACTTGCTAGTAGCGTTCTTCATGAAAAATGCCCTTTTGAAGTCCTCTATTACTGCAAACTAGCATATAAAACTCTTAAGGTGTTTGGTCATCTATGCTATCTTTATCTATGACCATTTAATCAGCATAAAGTACAATTGAGATATTCTTCTAGCATCGTTTTTGGCTATAATACTTCTCATAAGGGTTATAAATGTCTGGAAAGATAATTTTCACTCGCCATGTTTTATTTCATGAGTTTGCACTTCCAAATTATTTTTACTCTCAAACTTCTCGTAGTACCCTTATTAGTTAAACATCTTTTATGATATTCTCATATTACATGCTTCATTTTTATAACATAATCTCAACTTGTGCTTTGTGTGCCTTCTCACCTTCTTCCTTATCTCTTTCATCTAACTCCTATTTTCTTATTGAAACTGAGCTTGTTAGCCCATTTATTGCTTTAAATAATTGCTCATTACCTGAGTATTGTTTGTTTAGTTCTTTAAATGTTTGACCAGAAGAATTAAATGATATGTCTAATCCATTGTTTGTAGTTTTCGTCACTACTTTTGCTCATAATATGATCAGTAGAGGAAAGAATGGAGTTCCCAAACCAAAAGTATTGGTTGTTGAAGTGAATGATGTTAGCCTCAATTAGTGAAAGTGTTGAGAATCGTGCGCAACGGGTAATAAAAAAATTTAATTAATTAATTTAATTAGTTAATCTAGATCAATCCAGTTAATCTACATGCATGATTTCTAAGTGGATTAACATGTTGTAAAATAAAGACTCACCTTGGTTGACACCTCTAATAAGTTCTTGCAGGTCTTTATGTTGAGAAGGATCACGATCAGATTCCCTGGATCTTTCTTGATTGGTCTCCTTTAATCTTTCAGTCTATGGTTTCTTTGCTATGCTTAGTGCTTGGTGGGAAGCTTTTTAGAGAAGGGAGCTTGGAACTTATACTCAAGAGGAAAAATAGAGCTTAATTTCATAGGGGTTTCTCTATTTTATGAATTGAGTTACTCTAAACTGGGTGAAATGAGAATAAAGACCTCCTAGGCCTTCTATTATAGTAGATGAATCAATATTTTAAATCAGTAAAATACAATATCTTTGAATATCCAATATTAAAGATATTGGAAAAAAATAAAAGATTTTTTCTTCTTATTTAAAGTAGAAACTCAAAAATTTCATCCCTCACCTAAGATACAAAATTTCCTCCCCAAATTAGGGGAGAGAATTTTCGAAATCTGCAATATATTTCATATATTATTTTATTTACTTTTAATTGGTATTTATCCAATAAATTTCAATTCCATAATTTATCAAATATGCTATTAAATAAATAAATTTCATAAATTAATATATCAAATATATTAATTTTGTACCTTAATAATTATCCAATAATTATTAATCAAATTAATAAATCCAACATATTAATTAATATTCTCTATTTAATCATTATCCAATAACTATTAAACATAATATGTCCACCATATTATTAATAATTATCAAATAATTAAATTAATATGTCAAACATATTAAAAGCTAAGTTCTCTCAATAGTTATCTAATAATTATTTTTAACTAATTTATCTAATAAATTAATTTTTCTTATTGGATATTTATCCAATAAATATTAAATTAATATATCTAATGTATTAATTAATTAATTTTAACCATTAAACTTAACACTCCTATTAATTATATTCTACATAATTAATTTGAATTAATATATCTAATGTATTAATTAATTAATTTTAACCATTAAACTGAATACTCATATTAATTATGTTCTACATAATTAATTTGTGAATTTGAACTCTTTCGATCCACTATGTAATAAAATAATGTTTTCAGCAATTATGAACTAGCTTGGAAACTGGTGAACCTATAGGTTGAAAGCTACAATGACTTAGAATCTAATCTCTTGTCATTAACAACATGCTTATTTGATTAAATGTCTATGTTGAACTCTTTCGCACTATAGGACAAGTCAACGTCCATGGGTACAATCAATCATCTCCCAAATGATCCTTCACGAGCTTGTTCGTAATTCACAATTGGACAAGAAATATGTTCTACCTTTGTGATTAAATCTTTCTTCTTAAGTGTCACTGATTCCTCTAATGAACAATCCTACTATAAACAATGTTCTTTCGAGCCAATGATAGGTGGGTAATCTTTGTTCAAGCCCTAGATTTAGTTCTTAAATAAACAACTCTATACATCTTCCTCAATATTAGAAAAGACATGAATTCCTTCTTGTGACGCTACGTCCTCAGCCACTCACTACGACAACCTCCAACGTGGGAGGCTTATTGACCAAGTGTTGATTGGCTATCTCACCCTTGCACATCAAAAAACGCTATTATAAAGTAGGAGTTCGCAGCCCACTCAGGATTAAGATCACATTTACATACGATCATCCTTAGCAAAGTAGTTGATACTAGTCTATAATGAAATTACTAGCTTGATCATAAAACTTCTTGTCCCGTCTTATACAAAAACTTCTTTTTACATCGGCATTTCTGCTCGCATGTCTTCACATGAATAAACAAAATCGGGTTGTTTACAACTCTTGAAAAGTGGGCCACACCAATAGTGTAACTAAGACTTAGGCACCCTTGCCTTTTTCCATATACTATAGATGTTTTAGGTTATTGACTTGGAACTAAATCCACTTGTATGTCTCACATTCTTTTCCTAGTGTACATTCAAATAACCAAGAGATATCGTCATTAATCCAACTAATGTGATAAGGTTGAATGAAGTTTGAATATTAAATTTGCAATGTAATAAAATAATAACCTTTATTAATAACTGAAATATGGCTTTGAATGTCCAACAACATTAAATGCTTGTTTTAATATATAAATTATTAGGCCTTAAGGCACAACCCTGACATAAAAGATATTTTGAAGTCTCGTCAACGAAATAATGCTATGCTTCAAGAGTTTTTAGCATTACACTTTAATGAAACCTTTGATTTAATTTCTTTATCAAAAGACTAGAAGTTTCTTGGTTGTAAGTTGGGTCTTAAACTCAATAGAAATTCATATGGTACTACAAGACACAAGCCTTTGGCAGCCAAAACATTTCATTATATGACTTATATTGATTACTGTGAGGCATATAGTGTGAGGCATATAGTCTAGAGGTAAAACCTATCTCTATATACTCGCACTTGCACTTAAGAAGAACTGGCGCATTCGCTAGTTTGATATTAACAATTCTCTTTTTGCATGCAGCTTTTAATAAGGAGGTCTTTGTGGAAGAGCTTGTTGACTTTAAATAAGAATTAGCATCTAGGCTTCTAGTCTGTACGTAAGCTTAAGAATGCTTGCTATAAGCTTGAACAAACTCTATGTGTGTGGTTTGATCGTCTCAAAGGATTTATAGTTTTGTGAACACTTGATCAAATATTTCTCTATTATTACGAACATAAGGCTTATCGACTTGCTATATAATGATTTATGTGGATGATATCATAATCATCAAATTGCTTAATGAAGAAATGCAATCATTAATTTAGTAACTTAATACTATCTATGCTTTAAAAGATCTTAAATTCCTTAGTTTCTTCTTCGGAATCAAAGTATCATATCCTAAACAAGGGGGTTTCTATCCCAAACTATGTTTTGGATCTTCTTATTAAAGTTGGAATGTTTGAAATGAATAGCATTTTTACTCTATTGACCAGTTCTTTCCTTTTATCAAGTTCTAGCTACACAGTATTTGATAATGCACAGATGTATTAGAGCACTATGGGATCACTACAGTATGCTACATTAACTCGTCTGGAAATATGTTATATTGTCAATCGTGTATACCAATTTATGCTTAGCCCAAAGGTATCTCATGCTTGGTTTATTAGATTCAGATAATTTAGGTGACATGCGATTAATTATAAATTCCTTGTTCCAAACACATCATACCATGTGGAAATCAATCTATATTATATGCAAGTTCTTGTGTTGTTCAACAAGAAATAGTTGTTCAGTATCTACCAATGCAGCTCAAAGGACTAACATTCTAACCAACCCATTGTTTGTTGCAAAGTTCATCCTTCTTCGTTCCCATCTGTGTATATGATGCAGTAGCCATTGGTTTACAAGGGAATATTAAGGAAAGTATGATGGAAAGTATATGCAAGTACTTTTCGAGAAGTAGACAAGTTTTTCTCTTCCTTTTACAAGTTTTTCTAGGAAAGAGTTAAATGTTGGGACAGCAAGAGTTTTATTTTTTTTAAAAGAAATATTGAATAAAAGGAAACATGTATATTTATACCTTTAAATTTAGTAAAGAATACAAACGTCTTTATTGTTTATGGTAAAATACTAACTTTAAAGGGATAAAATAATAAAATTTATTCTAATGAATATTTAATTAAAGAAGTTAATAAGATTTAATTGATTAAAATACATAAAAGTCAAATATTATATACATTGTAATTAACATCTAAAATACGAGGCATTGTACAATATTAACTATAATAAAATTAAAAGAAAATACATAAGCGAGAAAGTAAAAAGAAACACAGATTACACATTATTATAATAGAGGACTTTGAAAATTATAATAAATATGCCAATAACATCATTAAAAAGAATAAAAGAATTGTTTGTATATGGTTGGTTATAGAAAAGTTGAAAGCAAATTCACATTTAGATATAATTGTTTTAAGAGAAGTTTCAAAACAATCTCATGTTTGCATGTGGTTGTTGATAAGCTAATATACACAGAGGAAAGCAAGAAGAAGAATAATATAAATATGAAAATGAGCCTTGAATATGGGCTTGGGTATTAATATCTCCCCTCAAATACGCCAGGTAGACAACAAGGTCGAGTTTTCCGCGAAGAAGCTAGAAATGATAACCAAAAAAAGCTTTTTTAAGGGAATCGGGAATTTGATGATCAATGGGAATATATCGAACATCAAGTTGTTTGTGAAGAATTTGTTCACGTATAAATGGACGTCGATCTCTATATGTTTTGTGCGAGCATGAACAATGGGATTGCTACCCAAGGCAACTGCACTCAAATTGTCCCATCAAGTTTAGGGTGTGGGGTTAACAGCAATGCAAAGTTCTGTTAAAAGAGATTTAATCCATTGTATTTCACACGCAACATGAGCTAGAGCTCGATACTCGAATTCAGTGTTAGGTCAAGCAACAACATGTTGCTTTTTAGAAGACCATGGCACCAATGGAGACTCAAGATACACACAATATCCTCCTACTGAACTCTATCAATGTTGTAGGCTGCCCAATCAACATCCGAGTATCAAGTAATGGTTATGGGGAGAGCATGATGAATAGAAATACCAAGATGACTGCTACCTTTTAGATATCAAAGTGTACACTTGAGAGATTGCCAATGTGCTTCAGCCGAACATTTAGCATGTTGACTTAGAGTTTTGATAGCAAATGTAATATATGGGCGTGTGAGGAGAACATAGTGTAGAGATCCAAAGGTGCTTCAATAGAGATACGGATAAGAGAAAGTATTACTCATCAGGGAAGAAGATCTAGACGTAAGTGTCATGGGTGTGATAGCAGATTTCAGATTGTGAAACTTGAGGCACTGTGACAAATCAGATATATAGGATGCTTGACATAAAACCATGTCATTTTGACTGCTCTTCACTTGAATACCAAAGAAATATTGTAGAGATCCTAGATCTCACGAAGTAAATTCATGATGCAGCTGGGAAATAAGAGTATTAATAGATTTGGATCCGATTCAGTAACGAGCATATCATCTATGTAAACAAGGAGTAAGATGAGAGTCGAGCCTTAATAAAGGATGAACAAAGATGTGTCAGATTTGGGCTGCTGAAAGTTCCAACTAAGAAGATTCAATCGAAGGCAATTATACCAAGCTCGTGGGGTTTGCTTAAGACTATAGAGAGCCTTGGACAACTTGCAAACATATTGAGGATTGGCAGTATCAATGTAGCCTTCAGATTGAGGCATATGTACATCTTCAGCTAGAGACCCATTTAAAATGGCATTTGAAATATCCAGTTGGTGCACAGGCCATTTCCAAGTAAGCACTAAGGTGAGAACCACTCGGATAGTGACTGGCTTAACAACATGACTATAGATTCATGAAAATCAATACCATGGGCTCGAGATAACCTTTTAGCCTCTAAACGTGTTTTGTATCTGTCATCTGAGCCGTCAGTAAATTTCTTGAGTTTGAACACCCACTTATGGCCAACTAAGTGTTTATCACTGATACGTTAAACTAGTTGCCAAGTCTTATCACGAATGAAAGCATTATACTCCTCATCCATGGTCTTTTTCCAAGCTGGGACACCGATAGCATTAGAAAACCTCTAAGGTTCGAGAAATGTGTAGTCCATTGAGAAGGTTTGGGATTGAGCAACATAGCCATAGAAGTTATTTGGTTTACAAATGTCTGCCTTGCCACTGGTTAGCATTGGGTGAGTATTGGTATTGGGAAGGGGAATATGGGAGGTTAATAAAGGGACAGATGAAGTCAATGAAATAGTAGAAGACTCAGCACTAAGAGTAATGGATAAGAGCCTATAGTTAATGGGGGAATCAGTAATAGGACTGGAAGGTAATGAGGGAGATTCATTGGGATGTCCAGAGGATAAATGAGAAGTAGAAGAATTAGAGGTTTGATTTGGCATATTGGATGGTGGGTTAAGTTGGATAGGTGGTGTGGTTACGTGAGGTATGGGGAGCCAGGATAGTATAGATGATGAGGTATCAAGTTGATTTTTTTGTGAGGAAAAAAGAACTAGAAATAAAAGGTAAATCTTCTTCATCAAAGCAGACATTACGAGAAAGATATACTTTGCCCGAAGAATGCAAGCATTTATTGTCACTATATCTGATAAATACACATTTAGAGATGTGAAAATCAAATTTATGATGTTGATACGGTCAAAGGCAGGGGTAACAGGTTATACCAAACACGCGGAGCTGGTGATAATCTAGTAATTCAAAGGTTAATAGAGTAATATGAACTATACCTTTTCAGAGTGGGACTAGGCATTCTATTGATTAGAAACACTGCAGTGTGAAAACCATCATACCAATAACTGAGAGGCATGCGAAGAGCTAACCCTGTTTTTGTTACATGTTTGTGTTTTCTTTCAATACGTTTATTATGTGCTGAGTGTTGGAGTCTCTGACTTGGTCTATAACGTTTTAGCAGATTAATAGGCTTCTGTTTTGGTCTTCAACGTTATAGAAAATTAATAGGTAGTAGTTTCCTAGTGGTTGTCAAATAACTAATTTGTAGGAGTTTAATTTTGTTTTGTTTGTTATCCTTTTTTGTAAGGCTCTATAAAAGCCAGAGTTATTATTCAATAAAATTCATCAGTTTCTTTATTTGGTATCAGAGCAAGTAAGGATCTGAGAAAAAAATTACACAAATTGAGTGTTTGAGAGGAAAAACACTAAGCAAATGGCAAGTGATTCAGGAAGCTTTGCTACACCTTGTGTTCCTAAATTCGATGGAGACTACGAGCATTGGAGTTTGGTCATGGAAAATCTCCTGCGTTCTAAAGAATATTGGAATGTAATTCAATCTGGTTTCGAGGAACCAAAGGAAAACTAAGTACTAAATGCAGCCCAGCTAAAGGCAATCGACGAAGCAAGGATCAAAGATCTCAAAGCAAAGAATTATCTTTTTCAATCCATTTATAAGAGTATTCTGAAAACCATCATTCAAAAGGATACTGCCAAGCAATTGTTGGATTCAATGAAACTCAAATATCAAGGAAATGCTAGAGTTAGGCGAGCCCAGCTACAACAACTTCGCAGAACATTCAAAACTTTGGAGATGAAAGCAGGAGAAGGTGCTTCTGTGTATTTTACAAGGGTTATGTCTACTGCAAATGACATGAGGAATTGCGGAGAAGATATGTCAGATGTCAAAATTGTTGAGAAAATACTTCCAAGTCTTAGTATGTTCAATTGAAGAATCCGAGCACATTGACAAATTAACAGTTGATGAATTACAAGCGTCCTTGCTTGTACATGAACAAAAGGTGATTGATAAGAGGAGTGAAGAGCAGGTTCTGCAGGTGGAGAATGTATCAAAGTATAGCCAAGGAAGAGGCAGAGGGACATTATAGAGAGGAAGAGGTTACTCTAGAGGACGGGGAAGAGGTAGATCTTTTGGGAACCGGTCGGTCATCAACTGTTTTCGATGTGGAAAGCAAGGACATTACCAATTTGAATGTCCGAGCTGAGAAAGAGAAGCTGTCAATTATGCTCAATTTGACGAACAGGAAGAACTGCTATTGATGGCCTACACAAAAAAAAATGAAGGAGAAGGCATTTGGTTTCTTGATTCTGAGTGTTTAAATCATATGACAGGGAAAAAAACATGGTTCATTGAGCTTGACGAAAGTTTCAAACACACTATCAGGTTGGGAAATAGTTCAAAAATGGCAGTTGAAGGAAGAGGCAGTGTCAGATTCGAAGTTGAAGGTATCACACAAATCGTGACAAATGTTTACTATGTCCCCAACCTCACCAACAATTTGCTAAGCATAGGACAGCTACAGGAGAAACGCTTGGTGATATTAATCAAAGAAGGAACCTGCAGAATCTATCATCAACAGAGGGGTCTGATAAACACACGAATGACGGCAAATCGCATGTTCATAGTTCATGCAAAGATAAAGCCATTGGCTGACAAATGTTTGAAAATTGAAGATGAAGACTCGGAGGCTATGTGGCACAAGAGGTGTGTGCATTTGAATAATAAATCTATTCAAATCATGCAGCAAAAACAAATGGTGGAAGGATTACCCAAAATGAAGGAAGCTATCAAAATTTGCATAGTTTGCAATATTGGGAAGCAACAACGGCAGAAATTTCCAAAGAAAAGAAAATGGAGAACATCAAACAAGCTGGAATTAATTCATGGAGATCTTTGTGGACCCATCACTCCAACTTCTCACAATGGTAAGAAGTACTTTGTTGGTGCTTATAGATGATTTTTTTCTCGCAAGACATGGATTTATTTTCTTGCAGATAAACAGAAGCTTTTGAAACATTCAAAAACTTCAAAAATCTTGTTGAAAATGAAGCATAAACAGCCATGCGAGGATTCAGAACTGACCGGGGAGGAGAATTTACCTCGAATGAATTCAACAAGTTCTGCAAAGCAACGAGATCAAGCGACAATTGACAGCTGCTTACACTCCCCAGCAAAACGGAGTTATAGAAAGAAGAAATCGAACCATCATGAACATGGTACGGTGTTTTTTATCTGAGAAAAAGATGCCAAAAAAGCTGTGGCCAAAAGCAGCTAGATGGACAGCTCATGTTCTGAATCGTAGCTATACAAAGGCAATCAGGAACATGGTTCGTGAGGAGAAGAGGTCGGTCATAAAACCAAATGTAGAATACTTCAGAGTATTTGGTTCAATTGCACATGCCCATATTCCTGAACAGAAAAGAACCAAACTTGATGATCGAAGTCTCAAATGTGTCTTACTTGGAGTTAGTGATGAATCCAAGGCATACCGTCTGTA
>JBBMEG010048522.1:0-54630 GCA_037832605.1 Cyclanthera cordifolia
GCCAACAGAGAGTGGAAGAACACGCGTAAGCCATGCCAAGCTGATCGACAGTGTGTGGCAACATCTCAGCCACACACTTAGCAAAGCTCATGATAAATTACAACCACAAGATCAAGAACCGGTCGAATCCAAGCACCCAAACCGGTGCATGAACCAATTCGAGCAAACAGAAAAGATAAGTGGGCCTTCACTTAAATGTCACAATTTCTTTGGGCCAGTATTCAGTTTAAAAATAGAAGTAACACTTTTATATGTAAAAGCCCACTTATAACACATACTTTAGACTTATAAAATAAGCCTTTTAATCTCTTTTGCTTTCACAGTACTGAAGTGAATGGTGGTTGAATATCTCATAATTCTTTTATCAAGAGGTTTAGTAACCATGCCCCCATCAATAGTGACGAGGGCTTTTGAGGTCATCAGGTCATTGAGTACTTCAATGTGGTCTGTCATGTTGAGCGGCAGCTAGTCATTTAAGGGGACAACTGAGTGACAATTAGTGTAGATGAGAGTCTATACATGGCTTGAGAACATGTCAAATGGTGTTTACGTAAAGTCTGTTAGAGTAGACGAGATGTCAACTCTGAACCATTCTCTAAACAAAGCATTAATCGATTTGGACTATAGTTAACCTACGATTATAATGAATTATTTAGTTATCCGAATCAAATTGATTCAGCGATTCGGTTTGCTGTTTTTCTTGACTGGTTTATAAAATCTTGGATCAAAATTTATGAACTAAAAGAAGTAGCTAGCTTCCAAAAATTTGTTTTAGTTTTTGAAATTTGGTTAGGATTTTCCACTTTGTCAATGGAATATGAAAATATAGTTGTAGGGAATTAATAAAAATAAACTTAAATTTCAAAAACCAAAAAAAAAAAAAACTATCAAATGGGCCTATTTTTTTTTTTTTTTTTACCTTAGAAAAGCTATGAATGATGACTATGACTACTTATTTTGGAATTTGTTAGGTCATATTGTTATTCAAATAGTAATAATATCTTTATTCTTATTAATTTTTATGGAGAAAAACATGTTGATAAAAGAAAAGAATAACTATTTTTTAGTAAAAATAATTTTTGAAGTTTTTGAAAGGTTAAATACACTATTCAAATAAAATTTTAATATTTTTTATCCCTAAATTATTGACTATAATATTTTTAAATGTTATTTTTTAATCTTTTTAAAGGTTCTAGAGCTTTTTTTTTTAACCAAAATTTAACGATTTGCATATAAATTTAACAGTAAAGGTATTATTCATACTTTGTTTTTAAGTTTAGGAAAAGTTTTTTCATAAACCGAATAGTTTAGGAGACCAAGATATTGAATATTCAAACATCCAGACTTAGTTCCTCAACTTTAAATTTAATTTCATTTTTTATTGTTGAACTTTCAAATTTTCAATTTTATTCCCTAAATTTTCAAAAAAAAAAAAAAAACCTTAAAAGAGATTGGTTCAATATTATTAATAGTATTAATACCGAAGACATTTTTAAAATGCATAAAAGAAAATGATTATTTTCTTATAGAAAAGTTAAAAAAAGAAATTTTAAGTTTAAGCTTTTTTTTTTTTTTTTAGATCATGAACCAAAGTGGAAAACCTCAAAATTTAAGAACTAAAATTGCATTTTAAAAGTTCAAACACTAAAATGAAAAAAATAATAAAATAAATTAAACCTCAAAGTTGAAAGATTAAAATTAGACTTTAGAAATGACTAGAATAGAACCAAGTAAAAATTTGAGATAAGGGGGTAATATTTTAACATTTTCTATAATTTAGCCAAATATTTTGTTAAAAAATATTGGCCTAGACTTTAATTTTAGTTTTAATTAAATATCAAGTTTTATTTACATCAATTGTTTAATGCATAGATAATAATGATTAATTAAGTTGTTAAATAACTAATTTTTTGAAGGTGGTTTTTTGGTTAAAATTGTTTAGTTAGGAAGTTTTAAAACTAACTAGAAATTATCCTATGTTGCCAAAACTATGGTTTCCATATGCACTCTTCTCATAAGTTGCTTCTCTTTACTAATATGAATTAAGCTTTTGATGGTTTTTAAGAGAAATTGTCTGGCAAGAAATCAAGGGTGCTTTGTGTAAAAAGGAAGGAAAAGAGAGGCCAGGCATTTGAGTCAATATACTTAATTGGAAGAGAAGGAAAGAAAGGAGGAGAAGTCTTGGACAAATTCTCCTATTTCTTGCCGTTGGTCGAGACCCAGGCTGAGACAGGAGGGAAACAGCGTCGGAGGGGCTTCCGTCGCTGTTGTTTGCAAGAAGAGAAACAACATTGGAGAAGGTCTCTGTCGTCGACGCTTGTAGAAGAGGAGAGACCCCGACGAAGGGGTCTCTGTCGCCGATTCTCACAGTCACCGTTTCCAAATTGTTCGGGGCTGGTTCGTTGGAGCTCAAATTCCATTTGGGTATTCTTGAAGATCAAGAAGAAGAAAGGGGTCATCTCTCAATTAGGTGTCTCTTTAACCTTTTTCCCTTATTTCTTGAAGTTGCATAAGCAATCTTTAGGTCAATTTTATTAGTTATCGAATTATCATTGTTTTGTATTGTATTTAGTTCATATTATTGCAATTGATTCTGTAATTGTGAACTTTCTAAACAAATCTTCTAATAAGATTGTCTCACCTAGGCTACGCCTCAGGTGCTCGTGGATGTAGGACTTACGTTTCGAACAAGTAACTCTCGGTTTGGTTTTTCCTCTATTTATTGTTGAGGAAGTGAATTGCGTCGTAATACAAATAGAGGGTTGAATCTCTCTACACTTTTCAACTTAGCTTCAATTAAGGAATGGATTTTACACAATCCATTTTAATGTCTAAATATATATATATAATGAAATTCTATGATATTTGTGTGTCTCCAACGGTAAAAACTGTGGCGAATAATTTATGAATAAAGTGGAAGGTGGGGAAACCGATTCTTGAATAGTACTGTAGATTTTGATTTTGATTTTGCCTTTGGATATGCAGAAATTAAATTTCTTTGTCTGTCAATTGAAAACGACGACACCGAATACGGGAAAGATAAACAAATGGATGAACTTAACTGCAAAGCATCGTAGGGCCATAGGACAACCAACCGTCTTTCAAAATCTAAACTAGTCTGCACCTTCTCTATATTATATATACTCGCTACCTGGACTTCGAAATAGTCTGCAGGCATGAGCCTGCTCGACTGACGCAACCTCATTTTTCTAAGTCTTAATCCCTTAAGTTTCAAAATACATTTCAAAAGCATAAGTTTTATTCATGACACTTTAATAATCTTCCATTTTAGTCCTTACAAAATTGTTTGCTTACTTATTCTTTTATAACTAAATTTGATGTCAAACGTCCAAATAACTATTTCATCACGATATTAAAAATTCATGTTAAAATACTATTTTGGTCCCTCAACTATTATGACAATTCTATTTTGCTTCATCAACTTTCAAAAATCTAATTTTGGTCCTCCAACTACCATTATTGTTCTATTTTGGTCCCTAAAATTTTAAATGTTCATTTTTAGTCTTCAACTTTCTAGAAAGTTTAAAAGTAATCCTTCTGTTAAAGAGGAAAAAAATTTAACTCTAGTTAAAAAATTTGATGAAATGGCAAACAATGATAATAAATAAAATCAATTATCATCCTCCTCAACTTCATCTATAAAAAAAATCATTATATTACTGCATTAATATTTTCTAAACTCAAACCCTCGAATTGGTTATCTTGAAGTTGGGCACCTGATCTATGGATATTGTTAAAAGAATAATTATTTTCATAGAAATAGATATTGTTGATGCCAAAAAATGGTCGACGAATATCCACAGTGAATTTGTTTAAACTGAGGACTAAAGGACCTGCAAAAAAGCAAAATTAAGATACACCGGTGTAGTGTGAGCCATATGGCCTCCGATGCCTAAGTCAGAAACGAAATTTAGGGGAATAGTTTAGAATACTAAGAATTTCTTAAGAGTACTTAGCTTAGGTCGATCCGTCCCTTGGATGGGAAAATGACTTGACTTTTATAGCAGCCGGTCTCGTAACCGCTGCGGCTTACTTATGGCTATATAATGGCCGGCCGTTAGAAACGTCTGTCATTAAGCCGGGTATGAATACCAGCGTAACTCCTGACTGTTACCCTTCGGAGGTGTAACGACCCTGACTCTGGAGTTACTTGGACTCGGTCAACCTTGGTAGGTCCTCACCTCCATAGCCGACCCCCTTAAGGGTGTAGCCTTCTCGTTGTAGCGCTAGGAGCCATGAGTGTGCAGCGTCCCTTAGCACTACTTTGGACTTGGTCAACTTATCCACAAGAAAGTCCTAACCTCCACAACCAACCCACCCGAGTTAGCCTACTCGACCGTCCTCCTCAGAGGTCGGCTTTGGACTCGGTCAACCCTTACGGGTCCTCACCTCCACGACCAACTCACTCGGGTTGACCTACTCGTTGTAATCGAGGACGACAGGGTGCAGCGTCCGCCTACGTTACTTGGACTCGATCGACTCTTGGGGGAGAGTTCTGACCTCCACGACCAACCCACTCGGGCTGACCTACTCGTTGTAACGGGGGACGCCACGGGGTACAACGCCTCCAAACGTTACTTGGACTCGGTCGACTCGTCGACAGGAGAGTCCTAACCTCTACGACCAACCCACTCGGGCTTTAATTAAGTGTGAGGAGTTAAGTTCTATTAACCCTTTGTGTGGTGATTTTGTTATGTGTTTTGAGGTAATTGTTTGTTTGTATGGTGGTTGTGATAAAGTATTTATAGTAAAAAATTTGGAGCACTTATTTTGTTGGTTTATGGAACATTTATCAGGAGTACATGAAATTATTTTATATTTCCAAATTATGTTTATCCCTCTCCATTACAATAGTATGATCTTAAATACCTTTAAAGATCTCATGTCGAAAAGATAGGAAGATCTATTAACTTTAGTATGGTATCATAATTTTTTTTTTTTTTTTTGAAAATTTGAAAATCGAAGTTTCGCTTCACTATACTCGCAATAACATCCCTAAGTTAAGTATCAAAAGATATCAAAAGAATGGACATACGAAAAATGTTTACAAATTAATGTTACATGTGGATTTCGTGTTAAGAATGACAACCCTACCCGAATCTCCACATTGAAATGATATTGTCCACTTTGGGCATACACCCGCATGACTTTGATTTTTGTTTCACCCAAAAAGCCTCAATATCAATGGAGATGTTGTCAACACTTATATACCCTTGACCTTCCCCTATTCTAACCGATGTGGGATACTTTATTTGCATCCCAACATTTCGAACCACAAACTTCGAGGAGAACACATAAATAAAAGTCTAAACTTGGAGAGTGGCATCATAGTTAAATAAACTCAAAACAGTATTCAGTTAAAAATGGTAAAGTTAAAAGAAGTATGCCTATGAAGCATGTCAGATATGAGGACTAATTCATCTTAGAAGTTGTTTGTCTACAAAAAAAAACTACCAAATGAATTTGTAGATTTTAATGCCTGTCGGTGACGGCAGCATTTGAACGGAGCCTAAGTATTTAGCGTAAACGTCACTCTCTGCTTTCGTTTTGAAAATGGCAATCGACAAAGCAGCCCCAAAATTGCACCAACCAAAGGGAGTAAATATGATGAGTTTAGGGTGAAAAAAGTTTGAAATGTCTGTAGCTTAGTGTGAAAAATTTAATAATTAAAAAAAAAAAGAAAGGGAAAAGTAAGTTTGGCTGCAGCTCGTGTGTAGGACCAAATTATATTCAAAAGAAGAAAGGCGACAAAAGAGAAAGCCACTGTTCATAAAATTCTATGAAAACCTGCTGTAGTGGGAAACAAACGGCCTAATTCAAACTTTTCCAATTAAGAAAATGGAGTGCACATGGAAAACCAACTAACAAACACACTAATTTTTCAACAATGTGGAGTAAACACTGCAACACAATTGTTTGATTTTTGTCCCTCGGTCAAGACTTGGAAAACTTCAGCTTGAGAGCTAAATCTCGAAGATTTACCCTCATGTGAATTCGTTTGAGTTGAAAAATATTCTGCTAGTGCCTACATCCTAGTTCGACTGTTTGTTTGATGGTTTAAAAACATAGAGCTTGACTCGTAAATTCGATGTCCAAGGGTCGACTCGGTTGAGTTATTTCTGATGAAACAAAGAGAGACTTTTCTATTTGACGATGGTGAATGAGGTGAACCAATGTTGAGATTTTGTTTGTGTGCATCGAACTTTCAACAGTTAGTTTTGTGGGTAAGTAATAACTCCGATTCTTGTTTTGATTCTTCTATCATACAGAATCTAAAGGGGAAATTGTCCAGTTTCTGGTGATCCAAACAAATTCTCTTGCCGATAGACCTTTTGATTCCGGGGCCTAGTAAAATAGATTCACTCCAATTCACAGTACAATGAAACCAGTAGTTAAAAGGCAATAAATAATAATGTTGTACAGTTAAATGGTATGTTTAAGCGAAAATCACAAGGAAAATAAACTGGCAAGAACATTGGACATGAATCATGATATAATATGAATTCAGACACTCAGGTACAAGTAAATTGTTCATGATTATACTATCAAATTGGAAAACAAAAGTATAATAAAGAGAAAAGAGGCAGGAAAAAAGAGAAGGAAAAAAAACCCACAAACCAGAAAGCAGCAGCAGCAGAAACTGCTGATTTCCCATTGTCTTCTAGAATTATAGCTCTTGAATTCATCCCTATACATACAACTTTTTTTTTT
Source organism: Cyclanthera cordifolia (assembly GCA_037832605.1). NCBI lineage: Eukaryota > Viridiplantae > Streptophyta > Magnoliopsida > Cucurbitales > Cucurbitaceae > Cyclanthera > Cyclanthera cordifolia. The sequence goes on from JBBMEG010048522.1 coordinate 6,733, forward strand.
TTTTTTTTTTTTGCTGAAACATAAACATTGGTCTGCACTTCTACTCTTCTCTGCCATTTATTTCACAAATTCAAAGATTCATAACAATTCAAACAAATAAGAAGAGACTTTCCCTCTTACCTTGCACTCCCTGTGTGCGCACATAACAAAATGCCTTGTTTTCTTTTCTTTTTTATAATTTTCCAATTAATCTTCAGCATGACATGCTCCGCTTATAAGTTGCAGAAATAAATGTAATCCAGAAAAGACTTGTTATTCTTCCTCAGAGAGCGATGAGGATTACCCAAGGAGGAAAAATGGAGTGTACATTAAAAAGAGGACATGGTTGTTGAAGTTTCAGGATAAAAGGTTAGAGGAGGAAAATTTCTCAAAAGAATCAATAGAAGGGTGGAGGTGGAGGAGATGCGTACGAAACTCCATAGATTGGTGGCAATGGCCCTTCGTATACTGGTGATGGTGGCGGGGGCGATGGTGGGGAGTAATAAACCGGCGGAGGAGGTGAATGGTAAACTGGTGCAGGTGGAGGTGAGGGAGATGGTGGAGGAAGGTAATGGATGGGTGGCGGCGGTGATGGAGATGGTGGCGGTGGAGGTTCGTGATACTCTACACAAGGGGGCGGCGGTGGTGGGGGTGGTTCTATACACGGCGGTGGGGGCGGCGGTGAATAGACCGGTGGAGGTGGGGAGTAGACAGGTGGTGGTGGGGAATAGACAGGTGGAGGTGGGGGCGATAAGTAAGGGTAGATTGGTGGGGGTGGTGAATGCGGCGGAGGAGGCGGGGAGTGGGGCGGCGGCGGAGGTGAGTACATTGGTGGCGGTGGTGGAGAACTGGGCGGTGGCGGTGAATTGTAGTAGTAAACAGGTGGGGGTGGAGAGAACAACGGCGGAGGAGGTGGGGGAGAGTTTGGCGGTGGCGGTGGTGGTGAGGGTCGGACACAATACACCGGCGATGGTGGCGGAGGCGATGGTGGAGGAGGAGACGGCGGAGGAGGAGAGGGAGGCGGTGGAGGTGGAGAGTAAACGGGTGGAGGCGGCGGTGGAGGTGAGGGCGGCGGTGGAGATGGTGGAGGTGGGGGAGGGGAGTAAACTGGTGGGGGTGGAGGTGGTGGAGAAGGCGGCGGAGGAGATGGGGGAGGTGGGGGCGGAGAGTAAACAGGCGGTGGTGGAGGAGGGGGAGAAGGTGGTGGTGGGGAAGGTGGCGGAGGCGGAGGAGAGTAAACAGGTGGCGGAGGCGGAGGAGAGTAAACAGGCGGCGGAGGGGGAGAGGGAGACGGCGGTGGCGGTGGCGGAGGGCGTGGCCGGTAAATGGGGTGTGAAGCATGAACAGGTGGCGAAGGAGTCGGAACAACGACAGGTGGGGGAGAAGGAACTACCACAGGTGGCGGAGATGGCACCACCATAGGTGGCGAGGGCGCAACATGAGAGGAACATCCAAAAGAACTGCAATCCAAAGGCTTCGACAAGAACGACTTACATTGCTTCTCAGATCGCTGAACCGGCCGCTCCGGTAGACAGTTCCTCCGATCATCAAAGTCCGGCAACGCCAAGCACGACGGCGCTTCTCCCGTGAAGAAATTATACGAATAAGTAAAGTTCTGCAGATTAGGCAACTTACAAATACTCTCCGGAATCTTCCCGGACAAGAAATTATGCGCCACGTTCAGCTGCTCCAAGCTCACCATTCCGCCAATCGTCTCCGGCAGCCTCCCAAAAAACTCATTAAAACTCACATCAAACACCGTCAGATTCTTCAGCAACCCAATCTCCGCCGGCAAACACGACCGAAACCCATTATTCATCATAATAATCTCATTCAATCTCGTCATATTCCCAATGCTCCCCGGAACACAGCCGTGAAATTTGTTGTTCGCGAGAACAATCACCGAAACCGGCGAGTTCCCAAAATTATCCGGCAATTCAAATCGGAATCTATTGTGGTTGATGAAAATAGCGTCCAAATCCTTATCGAAAAGCTCCTTCGGTACAGTGCCTTCGAACTCGTTAAATCTCAGATCCAAAAACTTCAGCTCCGGCAAATCGAGAACAACCCGAGGGAATTTCCCGGCGAAGCGATTGTTGCTCAGATCCAACTCGAACAGCAACTTCAAGTGGTTAAACTTGTGAGGAACAGTACCGCAGAAGCGATTGGAGTTGATATGGAACAATGCAAGATCGACAAGAAGGCCGAGCTCCTCCGGCAAGTAGCCTGCGATGTCGCCGTGGTTGAGATCGATTCCAGAAACAGTACGGATGGAGGAATTATCCGGCGCCGGAGCACAGAAAACCCCTTCATAGCTACAAACATCAGATCCAACCCAATTGCGAGTGAGATTCAAAGGATCAGAGAGAATGGCTTGCTTCCAAGCTTGTAAGGCTATGTAAGCATTCCTGATTCTGTCGTTTTCAAAAACAAGCTTAGGATCGACGGTGACTTCCTCACCACGGTCGCCAAATTCATCTCTGTAGTAAAGAAGTTGCCGCTGGCGAATGAAGTGAGCTTCAGCATCGGTCAGTTCTCCGCCGCCGCCATGGCCGAAAACTGGAAGAAGCTCATCAGAGAAAGCATGGCACAAAAGAATGCCAAAGAAGAGGAAAATTGAAAGGAAAAGATGAATGTGGAAATAAGTATCGCTCTTCATCTCAAATGTGAGACATCTGAATCAAGAAAATGCCAAATTCTTGTCTGAAATCCCTCTTCTCAAGCAAACAGAAGCGGCGATGAAGAACCAGAAAAAAGGGTGAAATCCGTCGCTGAGATCTGAGCTTGAAAATGAAGGATGGAGAGAGAGAGAGGGGGGGGGTTTGTTTCTAGGGATTTAAGAGATGTGGGTGTGTGTGAGGGACAAATAATACGTGAAAAAAGGGCCAGCTATATTACAGCTCGAAGCCCACCCATTTTCTTTTTCTTTTTCTTTTATTTTATTCATTTTCCCTATTTTATACTCCGAACAAATTTTGTTCTTTTTCCTTTCTTCCATCTTCTTTTTTATTTATCTTTCTTCTTTACATTTTTATATCAAAATTCATTTCAATCATTACCGCTCTTTTTTTTAATATTATATTTGATTACAAATAATATTTTTTTGGACCAAATTTTAATTAAATGAAAGTTTGAATTTTGTTTCATTCATTTAAAATTTTATATTTTAATTACTAATGTTGTAAGAAATATAAAGTTAGAAACTTATGTCATATCTAGAATTTAGACGTGTCACATGATTTTCAACTTGTCGGAAATAGATCTATTTCCTTCGCTTCTCATCGCATCATCTCAAACATATTCATAATTGTTATGATTTTATCATCTAAAATAAACCCCAAATATATATTTTATTTACTCCATCTCTAAACAGTATTGAATTTGTTCAAACAAAAATTAACTTTTTTGGTTTTTGAAGATAACAAAAATTATTTAAATGAACTTTAGTTCAATTGATAATCGTATGATCAAAATGTATTTAATTCTTTCCTTCTTGAATGTGGTAAAAAAAAATAATTAATTAAGTATAGTTTAAAAATTCATGTCATATTATTTACAGTAAAAAGAAGTAGAGATTTAATTACTAAAGTATGTTCAATCTTAATATTTACGTATGAAGTATCATTCAAAACTAAAAGGACTGACATTTTAACAAGTTTAATTTATTTAAGTTCGTCAATATGTGAATTTACACCGAAAAAAATTGGTGGCACGATAGTTTCATTATTTGATATTAATTCAATTCAATATTAACATTTTGAATGATTATAATGAAGAATTTGTAATAATAACTCATTTGAATGAGATTTTTATAAATTTATTAGAAAAACTCATTTTTAATAAATTCATAAAAATTACAAACAAACCCTCCATATCATGGTTAGTGTATATTAAGTTTAGGAATATATTTAAATTAAATAATGTTAGAATTAAATAGTTGTCTCCTTTTCTAATTTTGAATTGGTATAATATTTGATATAGTTGTGTGGTTTCTCATCCATATTCCTGGATCAACTCTCCAAGCCAACGCTAGGAATAAACCATATATACTAAATTACAAAATTGCCCACATCAACTTTGAAAATTCAAGTTGTTGCATACCATTATGTGAAAAATATTGAAAGCGATATTAATAAGTCGGTGGTCGTGCCACCAGCCGGCGCCGAGTTGACCGGAGAAATCCTTGCGAATAGCCGCAGCTGGCCGGCAATATCACGAGAAGTTCGTGTGATTTATCGTGAGAAATTAAGGAGTGGAAGAAATTTGTTAGTATGCAGAGCCAAAAGGAGAGGCAAGAAGTAATTGAGGTGGGCGTCACGTTGGGTAAGGAATTTATTTTAGTTTTTAAAAATAGTATATATATTATTTTAGTATAATTGGATATTGAGAATTTCAAATCATAGATCTCCTGAATAGTACTGTATTTTTTTAGATGTCTTGATAAATAAATAAATAATAAAATACTATTTTGGGCTATTCATGATTAAAAAAAAAAAAAAAAAAAAAAACTATTATATATAACAAAATTGTATTTACCATCTTTAAAAAAGAAAATAAATTCATTAATAGGAGATTTTTATTTATTTAATTGATAAAAAACTGTATTTTAATTAATAATAAAAAAAATGCAAACCTAATTTAATCAATAAAAAACTGTTTTTTTTTTCGATTATCGATATTCACGGGAGGCTACAGTTTGTATGTCTAAATGCTTCATGCGGCTCATGTCTAAACGATGATATGCTTGTTTCATTTTGAATTTTGAAATGATTTTTTTTTTTTTAAACAATAAATAAAAGAGAATTATAATGCAGGAAAAAAAAAAGATAGTTATAATGTTATTGTTTGTTAATGTACCGAATTAATCTATTTAAAAAATTGTACCAAATTAATCATTCTTTGAAACTAATTTAAAGGTCAACATTTTTATCATTGATCTAATACAATGGAAGGTAGGTAAGGGAGGTAGTCTACCACTAAATATATATCTCGTTGATATTGAAAAATGGTCATACAAAATCAACAATAATGATTTGTATTATCGAAAACGAGATGTCTGCAAAATGATAAATCTACGCACACTTGTGTGGTGTGAACCACACAATGCCTCTGATAAGTAAAAAAATATACATGTATTGATATTGTATTAATTATAATTTTTCAATATGATGTAATTCAAATTCATGATATCTTATTAAACTAAAAAAATATGGTTCAATTGATACAAAATGCGTAATTATAATTAAGAGTTCATTTACTAAAATTTTCGTTTTTAAGTTCTTGTTTTTTTTTTTTTTCTTGTTTTTTTTAAAACAAGAAATAATAATGTGTCTAGTAATTCAAATTAATGATTTCTTATTGAACTAAAAAAATATACATGTATTAATATCGTTGAACTACCTTATGTGGTTAATAAGAATATGGTTCAATTGGTACAAAATGTGTAATTATAATTAGGAGCTTGTTTAGTAAAGTTCTTTTCCTAATTTTTCTAATTTTTTAAAACAATAAATAATCATGTGTTTGCTAACCATTTTTGTTAATAGAAATAAAGCATAACATTCTTCCAACAATAGACAACGATTAGTTATGAAACAAGTCGACGTGGAGTATGTTTGACTACGACAGAATGAGAAGGGAAAAGAAGGAAAGAGCTAAAGGGAGAAAATTTAAAATAAATTAGTGATTGATTTGATGTAAATTGGAGAGACAAATAATGAGAATGAAACTCTTCCATTCTCATCCCTTCCTACCACACAAAACGTTTTAATAAACGCTATTTGAGACACTATAAATAACTATTAGAGGGACAAAACAAGCATGATCATGTATTAACATCTATGAGATCTTTGTTTAAGTCCGGATCAATCCCCTTTGTACTAAAAAAACTATTATAGAAGTTTTTTTTTTCATAATTTTAAGTTTTATTGAAACAAAATATATATATATCACAAAATTTTAAAGTTGAAAGGGTAATCTAGACCTAAACACAATCAGTGAATTAAGACATCAGTTGCATTCGCAAATCCCCAAACTACCCTACATTAATTACCGAGTCATATCTGCTACTGGCGTCCACATTAGCAATGATGCTGCTCTACCCTCACGATTCCGCCAAGTCAACGACGATGGTCGAAAATCCAACCGTGGTAAACCAATGCCAGGTCAGATCATATCCACGTAAAGAAAGCCAACGCATTTCTAGTTTGGAAGTGGGTCCCACGCGGTTCTTTAGCTGGATCGATCGGCGCCGATGAGGGCCCATGTTAGTGTGGTGCACCGCGTCCACATTCTTTCAACGCGGTCAATTTTTCTTTAAAAACGAACAGAATATCATAATTATCGAAATAATAATTAAAAAAATATTAGTCATAAATTATTGGAAATTTGATGTGAGTAGCACATTTGTTAAAAAATATTACAATTATAGCACAACCTTATCAAAAATTTATTTATAGCAAAATTTTTAATTTTTCCCATAATTCCAGTTTTACCCCTAGTAGACTTCAATCAGTGCACTGATTGACTTCAATCACTTAATTGATAGACTTCAATCAGTATGCTGATTAACTTCAATCACTAAATTGATGGACTTCAATCGCTTAACTAATTACTTTTAATCAGTGTACTTATCAACTTCAATCACTTAACTAATCGAATTCAATCACTTAACTGGTATCTTTCAATCACTTAATTGATAGACTTCAATTAGTGTACCGATCAACTTCAATTAGTGTAGTGATCAACTTTAATCACATAACCGATAGACTTCAATCAAATAATTAATGGACTTCAATCACTTAACTGATCGACTTTAATCAATTCAATCACTTAACAAATCGAATTCAATCACTTAACACATGTATCATACCGATTAAGCTTTCAAAATACGTACTGATTAAGCGTTTGAAATAACACAGAAAGGGCGATTGAGAGATCTGAGAGTCTTATGGAAATCAATTTAAAGAAACGAAATCGATAAAAGAATCCATTGAGAGAATGATAGAAAACATCGATTGACTTCAACCAGTGTACTGATCGACGTCAATCACCAGACTGATTGACTTCAATCAACGAACTGATCGACTTCAATCAACAGACTGTTCTACTTCAATCGGCAAACTTCATTCACTAGACAGATCGACTTCAATCACTAGGATGATCGACTTCAATCACTAGGCATATCGACTTCAATCACTAAACAGATTCACTTCAATCACTAGACTGATCAACTTCAATCAGTTTTTGGGCTAAGACCTTTTTGGTCATTTTGATAGGTCGGCCAAAAAAAGTTGTTATCGATGCAAATAGTTTCAAAATGTGCTTTACACCAAATATTTATGTTTTTTTTAAACATACATGCAAAAGCTCCTAAATTATAATTCATTAGAAGCTCGATGGTGATGTATGGAATGCTCGGGCATTGATTGAGAAGGAAAGGACACTCTCTAAGGCGCATCAATTCTATTAGCATTAGCCGCTGATCCCACAATGGAATGGACTCTGCGAGGGTACGTTTGGGGTAAGGATTTATTCAAGAGGAGTTAAGTTAAGAGGGGTGTTAAGTTACTGAATTTTAAGTTAAACTTTATTTGTGACCGAGATTAAGTTAAGCAAAGTTTAGTTAAGTTGAGTGTTGTTTGTGACATGGATTATGTTAACCAAGATTAAGTTAAATAGAATTAAGTTAAACTGTATTTGTTATGAAATTTAAGTTAACCTGAGTTCGATTTTTTTTTTTTTTAATAAAAATGAAATGCAAACAATTAAATGAACTACCTCAATTGGACTTGGAATATAGATAATTAAATATGTAATTTAATTAGCTACTGATTTTCAATAAGTCGACACATCCATCAAATAACTTTTATAAAAATTGGTTTTAAAATATTGAACTTCATTTTCTTAAAATATTGAATTTTATTTTTCGATTGAATTTAGAAAATCTTATTTCAATTTTGTAAATAAAATATGAATCATTTTTTGTTTAATAATTCAACTCATGAATAGAACTTAGGTTTCCATTTTGTAAATAAAACGAGGATTGGTTTTAAAAAACTCATCTATCCATTTATCTTATAAAAGCTGGTTTCATTATCTTAATACAGTATCGATTAGTTTAAAAAAATTTAATTTCATTTTTCAATTGATTTAGAAATTACAATTTCAGTTTTGAAAATTTAATATGGATTGCTTTTATATAAATATTTGTTGATAACGAAAAATGGTCAACTGGTATCAATTGTACAATATGTTTATCGAGGACGAGAAGTCTGCAAAAACGACAAAATTTAGGCACACTGGTGTGGTGTGAACCATAGGACCTTTGATCCTTAAGTCAGTAAACGAATTTTGGAGAGTGCTTAGAGAGAGCTTGAGAGCTTAGCAATGGCTTACACAATTTAGCATCCAATTTTAAACTGAATTGGCTTGGAGAGAAATGTGAATCGTTTTAACTTTTATAACAGCCGGTAGTGTAACTGCTACAACTCACTAATGGAGACTTAATGGTCAGTCGTTTGTAACGACTGCCATTTAAGCCGGACATTAACACTAGCGTAACCCTTGACCGTTACACTTGAGAACTGTAACGGTCTTATTTCGAAGGTTACTTGGACTCGTCCAACCATTGCAGGTCATCACCTTCATGGCCAACCTCTTAAGAGTGTGGGCCTTCTCGGTGTAACTCCAGGACGCTACCCTTTAAGGGTGTAACAACTTAGGATGTTACTTGAACTTGATCGGCTCTTAGAGGAGCCCTAACCTCTATGGCTTTCCCCCTTTGGGGAGGGGTGTTCACCTCCGACCGTCTCCTCAGGGATTGAGTACTTTTGACTCGTTCGATAATGACCTCTATGGCTTGCCCCCATTTGGGGGTGTTCGCCCTCGACCGTCCCCTCAAGGATCAAATTTTGACATGGTCTGATCCCGAGGGCATTGTTCACACGGCCGACCCCCTAAGGGGGGTTAGACTTTCTTTGGTCACGAGTTCGGCCTCGAGTTTGGCCGTGAGCTCGACCGTGAGCTCGACCGTGAGCTGGCCTTGAGCTCGGCTTCTTGTTCAGCCTTGAGCACGGTCTTGATCTTGCTGGTTCTTAGAGGGGGTCAGATTTCTTCGGCTACCCTTTGGGAGGGCCTATGCCTTGTCCGGATATTACAAGGATAATTTCACCGACAACAATATTCTAAATTGATTTTAAACATAAAGAAATTTTTTATGATAACAATAATATCTTTAACACAAATAATACATGTCTAAATCAATTTTAATAGCCAAAGTCCAACCGAAACCGAATAAGTATATATCTTATAAGAGAATCAAAAGTATGGATTGGAATTCTGAAAATATAATATAGATTGCTTTTATATAGATATTTTAAATTTATTTTAAACAGAAACAATTTTTTATAATAACAATAATATCTTAAGCACAAATAATACATGTCTAAATCAATTTTAATAACCAAAGTTCAACCGAATAAGTATATTACTATAAGAGAATCCAAGCAAACAATAAATAAGTGAATTACAAGTCATGAAATTTGTTTAAATCCGTAACAGAAATGCAATAATTATATACATATATATCAAACCAATTACATATGAAATTCATGACCCGAACATTGAAGTAAACCGACAATGTGGTTGGCGTTAGAATCTGAAAAATATGAATACAGTAGACATTGTTAATAAAAAAATTTTACAGGAACTAATTTAAGCGCTTATTAAAGAGTTAGAATAGTATCGAAGCAAAACAACGTTATCAATGAAAAAATGAAAAGATAAAAACCAGCCTCAGGGAATGGAAGCATTACTCATTTCTCATGTCGAGAGATCAAATGCTATTCATGTTGTTTTAATATATAAACTACTAATGCAGAAACTGATTAAAAAAATGGTGTTGCAAAATAAACACCTCATTATAAGCAATGATATACATGATTGTGTAGCAAAACCAGCAGGCCATAGCATAAAGTAAATGTATGGAAAGAATGGTCCCGTAAAACAACCAAGCATTGTACATGATTATAGGTAAAGAATGATATAATGGTGTACCAAAAATACTAAGAGAATGGTTATGTTTTGGTGAACAGTGGTGTTGTGAGATTTTTTTTTTGACATGAGTATCTTTATGAGATTATATAAGAAAGAACAAACAATCAATTTTTCAGACAAAAAATTAATGCAGTTATCAAATATATTCGATATTAAATAAGAAAAATTAAGAGAAAATCAAATATTAGAAGCAACCCACACTAATTTTGATTTCAAATCTCCGCTCAATTCTATCTCTTATACAACTTGCTTTTTGATGTCATCAGTCCCCCTTTTGTAACTACGATTTGTAACTTGATTTGTTGGAAAATAAGAATTAAGCATCTTATCCCATTAATATGGTCTTAGAAAAACATGCTTTTCCTATTGGCATGTTTATGAGATGTGAGTTTCACTTCTCGGTATGAGTTCTAACTTCTCTTAAGTTTATGAAATATGAGTTTTCACTTCTTTAAATGAATTCTAACTTCTTCTTTAAGCTATGAGAAATGTTTATGAGATGTATAAGTTTTACTTCTCTTTGTTTATGAGATGTGAGTTTCACTCCACTAAAATTTATGATTTCTTAAGTTAACTTTGATGAAAAGTTAAAACTTACATTAATGGAAGTTCAACATTGATCCTTCCTCTACCTATAAATATGAACACATTTGTTTATCACAAGTGTGTCAGAGTGAAAGAGAAAGAAGAATAAAGAAGCTTGAAAAACACATTCAAGCTTATAGGCAAGAGGAAGGTACCGATATCTTCCATTGAAGCAATTGATAAAATGTTTCAATATCAACGACAATTTGTTGTTGAATTTGAAAGATTGTTGCACGATGTCGGGAGGTATATTTAAATCTCAATAAAATTCAAATACAACTAGTGATAATCATGTTATTCAAAATTTTAGATTCATGTTATGTATAAAATTATCTAACATGATTGATGAGTGACATAGTTACATGTAGTTGAATACATTGTACTCCTCTTGATTTCGTCAATGAAAGTATTGTTTCTTATAAAGTAATAATAATAGTAATAATAACATTTATAATAAATAAATAGAAGCGAGTTTATTAATTTACCAAAAACACAGAGAGAATGGCTATGCGTGGAATGATTATGACCATACTAACAATAAAAAATAACATTCATGATTTTTTAACCGTATTCAATCAAAAGAGAAAGAGGTTTGTAGAATATTTTAAAATTTTTTAATCCAATTGCTACGTTCATCATCGGCTGGCATGAGATTAGTAGACTTACCTGAATCTACTCCCCCTCACAGTTGAAATTCAAACTCCTTCCATACTAGACGAACTTACCGATTCACAACTCTTAAACCCAAATGGAGGTCCAAACGATCGATGCATACATCACCAACCGAGCCATCTTGCAGCAAGAGTCGACGATTTCGACAACAAGGGGCCAAACCTGCAAATAAAATGGAAAGGAGATTAGTATTTCAAAGATTTCGAAACGAACAAGAACAAATGAAGAGAAGAAAATTCACAAACCCTAACCAAATTAGACAAATCGCAAACCAAAAGAAGCAAAATAAAACAATATTATAAGTTTTGTGAAGAAAGCAAAATTATTACACACGTTATCCGGAGAGAAAATCAAAAGAGATCGAAACGACGAAGAGAAAAGCAGAAATTTTAAAAAGATAATTATAAGTTTTGTGAAGAAAGCAAAATTCATTCATCTATTTTAATTACAGTGTTTTTTTAAAAATAATTCCTAAATAGCAGAATTTTCATTCTTTTTCAAAAATTCTAAGTTATCTTTCTTTTTCAGCAAACTGATTGAAGATTGTTAGTAAACTGATTGAATCTATCAGCGAATTACTGATTGAGACTATCAGTTAAACTACTGATTAAAGGCCATCAACTGAACTTATCGAAACTATCGGTTGAATTGATTGAGACTATCGGTTGAACTAATTGAGACGATGACATTTTTGTCATTTTACATAAACAACTTATTTTTCTCCTATATAAGAAATATTTTCGGAATTTTGTTATACATGAAATTTCTTAGGCTTTTGTTTGCTATACATGAAAAATTCCCTTTATTATAATCTAAAAAACCCTCGAAAATTTGGTTCATATGATTTTTATTAATTCGGAGTTCATTTCATATATTTGTAGTTTATTTTAATAATAATAACAATAATAATAAATATATCATATGTATTTGATTGTGTGAAGATATTTTTAAAAATTTTATTGCGAATTATTTATTATAAAATAATTAAAAGTTGTATTATATAAAGACTAACTTTAAATTAGACAATGTGATATAGGTGGAGGCTGAGAGTAAGTCTCGTCGGACGCAATGAAAAATTCTTTGTTGAAATGCTCGGGTTGAAAAATCCACCGGCCCTAAAGGCACTTTGTCACGAAGTGTGTAAGTTTAATCCTTTAATCGCGTTTGTTACTAAGTCTAAATGGTTTGAAAGCGAGATGCTGTTAAAATCCATTTGGCGTGCAAGTATAATAATTGTTTTTGCATTACGTCTGATGGTTTGAGTGGCGACTTTTTCCGTCTAACCATACTTTTTTTTTCTAATTGTAGTAAAATTATTGTTGAGCATCTTAACTACTATTCTTCTGATCATAGGTCTATTCTAGCTTTTTTTTTTCTTTGGATTCTAAGATTAGATGTTGGAGTAACTTGTGAGAAATATCATTCGATTTGAAGAAAGTTAGGTGAAGTTTTCGCATTGCAAGAATCTCTTCGGCTTGGGGATCGTTGGTTGACAAAGATATTTCAACTTAGGGGTCCTTTAAAGGAAAAGGTTGGGATTTGTCTCAAAAGGTGGAAATGGTTGTTTGTTTCATAATGAGGAAAGAAGGTATTAAAGCGGTAGCCAGGCTATTTCGACTTATACCATGAGTTGGTTTAGGATTCTCAAGGGTTTGATAGGAAGATTTGTAAAGGATGTGTGCTCAATTTTGGTGGGGCTCAAGATTTTGCGGGGGAAGTATTTTAGAAATGAGGACTTTCTCACGGACTCTGTTGGGTCTAATCCTTTTTGGGCTTGACGTAGTATTAAATGGGACAAAGAGTTATTTCTTAAAGGTTATATATATAAGTGGAAGAGGGGTTGTTGGGATGCAAACAAAGTATCCCACATTGGTTAGAAGAGGGGAGAATCATGGGTATATAAGTGATGACAAACATCTCCATTGATATGAGGCCTTTTGGGTGAAACAAAAAACAAAGCCATGCGGGTGTATGCCCAAAGTGGACAATATTATATCAATGTGGAGATTCGGGTAGGGTTGTCATCCTTATCAATTGGTATCAGAGCAAAAATTTGTAGTAAAAAAAGGCGCACCACCTTGCTCATCAGAAAAATTCCTTTTTTCCTTGCTTTATCTAACTTTGTTTTCCTTTTTAGACAGGTTTTCTTCTGGTGAGATTTTCTGGGATGACTTGATTTCTCTGTTTAGGCTAGAGGAGAGAGCTAAGACTATTCTTTTTATTTCAACTATCTGGAATTTAAGAAACTCCCAGTGTTCAGATGTGAATTATGTTGATCTTGTTACTTTTTTTCAATCAGGCTAATTAGTTTCCTCTCCATTCTTTTTAACAGATTCTTGCTTTAGCCAGGTTCTGGCCTCTGATAGCCCTAGCCAGGTTTGGGTCTTGCCTGCTAAAGGTTCTTGGAAACTTAATGTTGACGCCTCCTAGGATGCTTCCTCCGAAAGCAGGGAGATTGACTAAATTGTTTGGGATTGGCAAGGTGCGCCCCAGTTAGTGGTTGCTAGGTCAGGTCGGTCTTGTACCTCGACTACTCATCTAAAAGGTCTTGCTATCTTGGAAGGCCTCTCCTAGATCTTGAAGACGCGCGACCATGATTCTTCTATCTTGAAGTAGTCTGATGCTTTAACAATTATTAATATCATGAATGAGACTTCTCAAGATCTTTATCAATTTCGTTGTATTATTGATAACATTCTTGATTTGACTCAGTTGTTTGGAGCCTGTTCGTTCTCTTTTGTTGCTAGACATGGCAATTTAGTTGTTAGATGCTTTGACCGAGTCGTAGAGGGTAGGAACTAGTTTTTGTTTGGAGCCTCCCCTTAGTCTTGATTTTCTTTTTGGAAAGAAGCCTTCCCTCCTTGTATTTTTTTGCCTATTTTCGATCATTATTCTAGTTTAGTTATGGTTTAATGTTTGAATGGCTTTTTTTTTTTTTTTTTTTTTTTTTTTTTTTTTTTTTTTTTTTTTTTTTGTGTCCCAATTTCTATTTGATTAGTTGAAAATTAATGTTATTAAAGATGGTAAAAATTGAATTAATAAATAAAAATAAGGTTGATCATGTTATTGACGGGCGTACCATCAGGGTATTTCTTCCCCATCACAAATTTCTGCCTCGTCTCTCTTGTTGAGACTTTTCGACTCGTGACCTATTATCTCGTCAATCACTTGTGCTCTTTTTCAGTTGGAGAGCTGATAACAAGCACACGCCACTTGGGTTCTTCATCTTGGTCTTCACGGTGGTAGGGTTGGACCCGATGATGACTAAACTCAATGAGTGGGATGGAATGACTTTGTGTTTGAGAAGAAACTTCAACCATAATATGATATCAATGTCACTCATCTTGATTATCACGAAGTTAACTCTGTTGGTTCAATCTTCTAGCTTGACACTCACGCTCTTCGCGAGTCTTGACACTTGTTGTGTTGCGAATTGATGGCCTTCATCCGTCCTTCATCACTATGTCAAATCAAGTTCGGACGTTTTGCTTCTATTTCAAACATAAAGTTGTGGGTGGCCCCGAAGTCTACCATAGTGCTTTTTTCTACCTTATAGTTGTATCCATGCATCAACATACATAAGGCCTTTGCTTGATGACTCATTCAGCCACAACATTCTTTTGCAAGGTCGAGAGGTACTTTAATGCATCGATGCGAGGATTTTTCCCTTTCCTCTTCTTCAAGGGATATTAGTTTTGCCATTTTGGTTTCATCATCTTTTTCGACAAGTCTCTTGTCTAGCATTAGCCTCGCAAATTGCTTGACAAAATCTTGGATCAACCTTGTATGCCTTAGCTTATGCAACTTAAGTCTTGCCAGGATTTCCACGTTCTTGGGGAAGAATTGAGAGCACAATGATTGCTTCATCTTTTTCCATGTGTCAATGGTGCATCTCCTTTCTTGGATGTCCATGTCTCGCGACCAGCACTATAGTTTGGCGTTGTCACCTAGATGCATCGTCGCTAGAGTGACCTTAGACTCTTCAAAGATGGTATTTGTAGCTTTGAAATATTGCTCCATGTCAAACAGAAAATTCTCCTAAGCTTTGACATCCCGAGCCCCACAAAAAGGATTTATCTCAGGCACTTTAAGAACAACACCTCCAGGTGAGGCTTGATTTCCCAACGCCAGCATAATGGGTTTACGTGAGCACTTAACTCAACCAATTAGTCTTTAGGTCATCGAGTGCCGCTATAACATTTTTGGAAAGTTTTGTGACTAACTAAGCAATATACCTTTAAGCACTTTCAAGGTTCTCAACATGCTCTTCCATATGGGCAACAGAAGCTTAACGAACTGTCACCACACTCGAACACAACGAGTCATGTGGTTTTGTCCTCAAGGATCTCAACCCCCATTATTAACTCTTAGGCGAGCATTTCGACTAAGCGGCTAGTTATCGTATCGATCATGTTGGCTTTAGAACTAATCTCATCCAACCGAGATTCCAAAAAGCGAACAGCGTCGATGAGCTCTTTCAGATAGAGCATCTCTTCTTCTAACTCAACCAACCGTTCAACTTGGGCCTGCCCATCGTTTTCTTCTCAAACATTCTTGTCGGAACTTTCAAATGGAGCTAACAAAGCTGTGATACCAACTATCACAATCCAACTTCGTTGTCTTAACGAATTGATCATGAGGCACATACTTTAACCCGACAAGCAAGTCTACCAAACAAAAATGAAAAACGGGTAGCACAAGTGGGACAAACTTTATCATGGGCCTCGTGAAATTTTTTCGAAAAAAGGGAGAAAGAAGGTTTGGAAATACATTTTGTCTTTGAAAGGATATATGAAAACACAATAAGGACCACTTCAACTATATTACATTCATCATCTAACTTGGTAGGAAGGAAGCTTCAAGAAGTCATACTCTCTTATAGTACATTTTGGCACATATTTGGCGTGACAGGTTTGCACGTCAAAATGGTGAAGAGTCATACGGCTCAAAAACTCAAAGGAAATAACAACATGAAAAATAAATCCTATACTAGAAAAGTATGATAAAGGGGTCTAAGGATGCATGCGACCACGTGCAACAAACATGATCGTGAGTCGTGACACTAGTCGCGTGTTAGGAAATTGTGCTCTAAAGAACTTCAAACAATTTTATTATTTGAATGAATAAAACTGAACATTATTAAAAATATCAGGAGTAACGTCTCAAACTTTATGTTTTTGTAAATAAGGTATGTGTTTGGATTCCTATGATTGGACGAGGGGTTTTAATTGTCTAAATGATCCTTAAACTGAGTTTAGGGTAAATCCAGATTTTGGATTTTATGAAAAAATGTTTGTTAGAGGGTTTGTTGCAAGCCCATTAAATATTTGGGAAACTGGGCCTAAGTGCTCCAAGTAAACACTTAAACTGGGCTCCTTTCTAAAACCAATAAAACAAACAAGCACTTACCTCGAAAATCACACAAAAACACCATAAAAACAAATAACCACATTTATAAACTTTTCTAAAACCATCAAACAAACAAGAATTTCATTACAAACCCTCTACCAAAACCATTTAACAAACAAGCTTTTACAAACACAAAATCTCTAACTCCTCAAACTAACTCCTCATTTCTAAACACTCAAAATAAACACGAAAAAATTTCCAAACAAACACCCCCTAAGGGACTTAAGGCACCTTATCCTTGAGGAGCAAGGTCCTCATTTTACTTAAGAGAGGCATTTTGTAATTAAACCCCCTTAGTGGCATTTTGTAATTAAATAGAAGTGCCCTAGCTTTAAGAGTCTGTTGCCAATCCTATGTTTTCACACATCAATTTTGTCCAATTGTAGTTGATAAATTCTCTCTCTTCTTATCTTGTTTAGCACATAATTCCAAAGTTGTCGCTCCCTCACACCCAAAAAAATATGAAGATGGTTCAATGATATACCTAATTTTCCATGTAGATGACATGCTTATAGCTGCAAAGTCTAAGTCTGATATTCAAGAGTTGAAGAATCTGCTTAGTGCTGAGTTTAGTACGAAATATATGAGTGTTGCTCAGAAATCTTGGGTATGGAAATATATAGAGATAGAGAAAAGAAGAAGCTTTTCTTATCACAAAAAGACTACATTTAGAAGATTTTGTCAAGGTTTGGTATGTCGTTGACAAAGCCTATAGATACCCCTAAGTACTGCTAACGTACTTCTTTGCAAGAACACAAGTTTTAAAAGGATAAAACTAGGACCTTACTCAAACCTCATGCATGAAAATCAGTTATAAAATTAACTGAACAAATAAATCAATGCCCATTTATAAAAAATATAGTTACTTAGTGGGATCCCAAAACATTTATATAATCAGTAAAACATTAATTATTAAAAACGAGGAATATAAAACATGCTAGGACAATTCCTAAACTCACGATCCACATTGTCAACAGAGCAGGGTGGTCAACATACGGTCCAAGTACTTGGAGGAAAATTCCATAATGGAAAGGATTGAGTCACAAAACTTAATAAGGTTCCCCAGCTCGGGGTATAATATGTATATAATCAAAAAAGCATAAAACAAAATACAATACAAGCTAGAAAAAAATAACCAACAACATCAATGGGTACACAGACCAAAATTTCATGGGTGCAAAGTCATTAAATACCAGCACCTCTTAGAGAAATCAATGACCTATGCCAAAGACTAGATAAGTCTATCAATAAATACTATAGATCGAAAATACCCTTCGGAGTCTTTTGACTCGCTTGGGCAATCTAGATAACCAATGTTAGTATGAGAGCTTCTTGGCGAGCCGAGTAAACCTGGTGGCCCTTAGGTCTCGAACACTTACTGCGTGGTGGTAGTACAAACACACCAAGTGGTGGTATATCATCCACACTCTCACTTCTAACACAACATCTAGAGAAAGTCAGGCGAACCTGGGTAGTATGGATAATCGGGTGACCTCCCAGTCCCTAATACTACTACGAGTGAGAATATCGTCCCCCGTCTTGGACCTAATCAAACCATCTATCTGCTAACCATGTCCAAGTCACGTCACCCTATACACCGACACAAGTACTCCATCATGTGGCCTACTTTGGAACATCCGACCCCACATAAATCAATAATTCAAGATGACTAGTCCTTTTTAGAACATCCTGACCTAACACATATCACAATACATAAGACAAGGTTAGACTAGTTCACTAAAGAACATCTCGGTCTAACAATCATCAATAATATCTCATAACATTAGTACAAAAATTTATTGAATCTAGAATAATGAATTTCAAGATAAAAACGAAAACAATAACATTAAGAGTTAATTTAAGCACTAAGAGGAAAAATGATAGAATTGAAGAAAAAATCAATCTTTTAAAGGCAAACACATTCCATCGCGGTAAGTTCCAAAGGCTCACTAATTTCTTCTATGATTTTAGGAAACGCAAAAATGTCGTTTTGCCTTAATCTAGGAAGAAGAAGGTTGTTACTTCATAATTAGACAGTCAGAAGTCGAGAAAGCACACCACATCGCTTTATGGAGAATTAGAATAACAAAATGATCACGAATCTAGGGTCGCGTAATCGAAGAGAACCGCTTGAAGATTTGATTGTGTTATTTGTTGAGATTTATTGGGTAAGTTCATGTATTTAAACGCAGTGGAAGCGTGTGAATGATAAAAATTTCACATTAATTAATCTAGATGCAATTTACCTAGGGGATTGACATGTTGTAAATAAAAACTCACCTTGGTTGACGCCTCTCTAGACCTTCTTGATTAGCCTCATCCAATCTTCCGGACTATATCTTCTATGCTGATTGCTTGGTGGTATTTTTTTAAGAGGAAAAAGAGAGCTAAATTGCATAGAGGGTTAGGTTACTCTCAATTGAGTGAGATGAGAATGAAGACCTCCCGAACCTCTTATTTATAGTAGAAAATTGAATATTTAAATTAGGAAAATATAATACCTTTAATATCTAGTAATAAAATATATTAGAAAAAATCAAAGATTTTCCCTCATAATTTAAAAATTAGTTTTATTTATTTTTAATTGATATTTATTCAATAAATCTCAACTCCATAATATATCCAATATATTCTAATAAATAAATCTCTACAACTAATATATCCAATATATTAATTTTTCTACAAATAATAATTATCTAATAATTATTAATTCAATTAATATGTTCAACATATTTAATTAATATTCTCCATTTAATAATTATCCAATAATTATTAAACAAATATGTCTGACATATTTTATTATAATTTTGCTTTAAGTAATTATCTAATAATTATTTAACCTTTAATATGTTAAACATATTATTAACTGAGTTCTCTCAATAATTATTTATAATTAATTTATCCAATAAATTAATTCATCCTTATTAATATTTATCCAAAATGTTTAATTAATATATCCAATATATTAATTAGTTAAGTCTATCCATTAAACATAACACTCCTATTAATTATGTTCAACATAATTATTTGTGAATTTGAACTCTTTAAATTCATTCTCTAATAAAAACAGTGTATCAGTAATTGAACTAGCCTAGGGACCGATTGACCTATAGTTTGGAAGCTACAACGACTTGAGATCCAATCCTTGCTCGTTAACATCAGGCTTATTCCACTAAAGGCCTATGATGAACTCTCTCGCACTATAGAACAAGTTAACGTCCACATATATAATCGGTCATCCGTCATATGATCCTTCACGAGCTTGTTCATAATTCAAAGTTGGGACAAGAAATCTGTTCTACCCCTGTGATTACATCTTTCTCCTTAAGCACCACTGATTTCTCTAACAAACAAACAGTTTATAGTTCAACTAAAAATCAATGTCCTCTCGGGCCAATGAGAGGCGGGTACCCTTTGTTCAAGTCTTTGAATCAGTTCTTAAGGGAACAACTCTACATTTTCCACAATATTGAGGAAGGCGTAAATTTCTTCTTGTGACGTTGTGTTCCCAACTACTCACTATCACAACTCCTAACGTGGGAAGCTTATTGACCCAATGCTGTTTGACTCGTGTCACCCATGCACATCAAAGAACGCTTTCATAAAGCAAGAGTTCACAATCCACTAAGGATTAAGATCACATCGACATACGATCATCCTTAGCGAAGTAGTTGATACGAGTCTATAACAGAATTACTAGCTCGATCATAAAACTTCTGGTTCAATCATGCAAAAAATCCTTTTTGCATAGGCGCCCCCACTCCCATGTCTCCACATGAACAAAAAGGATCAGATTGTTTGCAACTATTGCAAAGCGAGCCACACCCACAGTGTTACAAGGACTTAGGCACCCTAGCCTTAGTCCATATAATATAGACAATTTACGTTATAAACATGAAACTAGATCCACTTGTATGTCCCACATACTTGTCCAAGTGTTCATATTAATAACCAAGGGTTTATTGACATTAATCCAATTAATGTGATAAGGTTGAATGACGTTTGAATATTAAATACGCAAATTTATAAAAAAAATAACTTTTATTAATAATTAAAAATGACATTAAATGTCTAACATTAAATGCTCGTTCTTAAATATACAAACTACTAGCCCTTTAGGGCACAACCCCCAACATTATTACGATCCAAACAGCCAAGCTTGGAAATAAAGAAGGATCTATGTCGATAAAAGGAGGCCACTGCATAAGGAAAGGGGTTGCTCGATCCAACAATCGTAGAACTCAATTCTATTCGACCCATATATCGAAGAGCTTTTGGAAGTTTTTATTATGGTAACTGTTGCAATCTATACGCTTTCAGCAATCACAATCCTAAGAAGTTTTTAATTTTTCCTTTCAGTTTATGTTCTTAGTTATTAACTCTAGTTGAACGATTTTCAATTGGCGTGTATGCTTCGATTGACTTTATTTATTTTTTTTATAAAAGCTACTAGATAGTTATTTCACTTGAATTTACTTCTTCTATGATGACTGTTTCAATTATTAATCATTTTTTTTAGTCACAAACATGACGAGTTAAACGAATTCGGCTAGGTTAAGATAAGGAAAGCGATTCGCTTCGCATTGGGTTAACATGAAGTTGTGAGGCTTAAAATGTTAGTTGTTTAATTAGCAAATGTCAACCGACCATCCACATGAGCTTATCTATTTTATGATATGAGAGAAAAGGTTAATAAAATATCTACTAATCATTTTCATTGAATCATGCTAGAAATCTTGCATGTTTGATAGAGTTTAGAGATAATCACCTCATTAATCTGTATGTTGCACTGTATTAATTTCTTTGACTTGAAGCAAGAGCTTAAGTTATTATGAATGACAATGAAAGTTGATCTTTATGATAGGTAAAGTATGAAGCCTCCGCCTTACCGTAAGGTACCTTAAAGCGAAGCGAGACAATTTCCCAATTTCTTAACTAACGCCTTGTTTCTTTATTGATTAATCCTCTTAAGATTTAATCTCCTGTTAGTTGTTTCAATTATTTACTTATAACATTATTACTTAGTTTATACATAAAAACCATAAAATCATTTTTTCTACTACCTTCTGCCTACTAAGTTCAGATAGCAATTATGTTCACAACAGTCTCTATAGGAACCATAAAATATATTTACTACTTGTTGCAAAGTTCGACTGTGGATACTTGCACAAAATCGACTGCGAACACATTTTTTTTGTTGATTAATTATAATATCATTCACCAGAATAATGTCAGTTATTCACACACGCTCAGTTCGCATCAAGTTTTTGGCATCGTTGCTAGAGACTGTGTTTATTTTTGCAATTGGTAGTTTTAAGTTAGGAGTAGTTTTTTTTATTTATAAAAGGCTGATTGCTTCGCATTTTAAACTTTCTCGATTCAATAGTGCATGAACTAGGAGTTTTTTTATTGACCTTGAGCCATAAAGAAAGTTACATAGACGTAAAAGAGCCCAACAAAGAACAAGAATGAATTAGAACGAAAATCAAAACAAATCTAGCAAGAATGCTCCTGATCCCAACGTAGAAATGCGGTGCGAAATGAGCTAGAGAATAATCTTGTTCGTGATGAAAACGAGAGGAACAGGGTCATAAAAGCATATGCCAATCCCACGAGGAAGCAATTCAATCTAGGTATTCTCAGACCTTTAATTAGGGAAGGGTGTTTGAACTCAAACCTATCGTGTTTCAAATGTTGCAATGCATTGGAAAGCTCCATGGGTTGTCAACCCAAAACCCACACTAGCATATAAGATCCTTTTTAGAAGTTAGTGGCTCTTTTAAAATACTCGGTCACGAAAGAAGAACTTAGTTTGATGTTTTTTCCTTACTCCCTTAAGGATATTGTTAAGACATGGCTAGATATGTTACCCTTGTACTATAGATTCATAAGACACCTTATCAAAGAAATTCCTGAATAAATGTTTCCCACCTTTTAGAAATGTCAAGGTTAGAAATAAAATAGTAAGATTTAGGTAGTATGAGGATGAATATGTAAGTAAGGTGTGAGAGCGTTACAAAGACTTATTAAGAAAATGCCCCCACCAAGGTTTGTCTTATTACATCCAATGGAATAACTCTATAATGGGTTAGAGCATGCAACTAAGCCGATGCTCGATACTTTAGTTGATGGCTCGCTTTTAGGAAAAATATACAAGAAACTTATGAAATCTTAGAGACAATTACTAATCACAATTGTCAATGGTCAAACCCTAGACGTAGCTCTTCAAAGAAAGGAGGAAGGTATGAGACGAATGCGATAATAACAATTTAGGGGTAAATAGCTACTTTGGTTAACACGCTGAAAGATATGCAAATGCGAAAATCACTTGTAGTCCAAAATGTCTCATTCATTGATCAAGAGAAAATCGAGGGATTTATCTCTTGTAGAGCACCCCTGACATATGAATATTGTCCTCAAAATCCAGCCTTCATAGTGTACTTAGAAAACACCAATAACCAACAATTTACGAACTAGTCTTACACTAATTCGTATGATCAAGGATAACAGCATCAACCTAAGACCTCTCAAGGACATCGAAGAGGACAACCATTGCCAGGCTTTAGGAAATAAGGTTCGCAGGAGTCAATCAAACGTAATCATAGAATTACCAAAAGCCTACACAATTTACCTCTGAAGTATCATTGAAGAGCCTGCTTAAAGAGTATACCATTACAAACAAAGTGATGATGCGGAGTCAACAATAGTAAGAGATCTCTAATCACCCATTTTCTCTCGAAACTAGGTGAAAAGTAAACAAAAAGTGGATGGCTGGTCGACCCATGTTAATTAACATGCTTACTTTGTAAATGATTACATCTTCTCTTGCCCTAGCTAATAACCCTAGTTTTCATTGCTAACTTAAACATGTAACTACTTAATAAAAACAATGTGTGTAGCATTAATAATGCGAAGCACATTGACTTCTATGTCTAAATAGAACTTCTCTTTACAAAAAACTACAACATAGTACTAAAGCATAAAATAATGAACTGTAATATTAAATAACAAGGATAAAAAAAAAAGAAAAACTTGTATTAAAAATAAAGGTTCATAAAACATTAAACTAAATACAAAGCAATAAATAAACGTTCGACATAATTTTAATTCATAATAGGAAAAAAAGAGGAGAAATCCCTTGCTTCTGCATCACTTAAAGTAAAGTTGAAGACTTTATAGCGGCTACCTTGCAGCTCAACCTCTTGTCAGTATAGTTGACCTCAATGTCTCTACATTCACAATGCCTCAGCTACTGAAATAACTCTATAACAACCCGACCTTTTGCTCCCTTTTGTTCCAGATTAGTTTTGTTTTTTTGGGCTTACTGGGAATCCCGGGAGTTGTTTTGAAATTTATTTTGGGTTAAAAGTAATTATTAAAGTCATATCTTGAGAGGTGTGAAGTGAGAATTTGAAAACTAGGGTAAAATGGTCATTTTTGGCCCTAGGGGCATTTTTGTAATTTTTCTAGCTCATTGTCCTTATAAATAATGCCAAATTTGACCTAATCATTAGGTTATCATCACTTTCTCCCAAATTTAGCGCCACTGCCTCTTTTTCTACAAAATTTGACACCCTTAGTTCACAGCCGCTAGACAAGCCAATCATTGCCTCTGACAATCGCAGAGAACATCATTCTTTTCAGCGTCGACAACCAATCATTGGCGTAATTTTCTGTGTCGCTACCAGCGAGAGTCACTCGGGTGCTGCCATGTATCCTCGCCGACAGTCATCCGACCGCCAATCATTGGCAATCATTAGCACGATCTTTTCAACGTCAATAGTCGTCGCCGCCAATTAGACGTCCTCAACTCCGATTGGCCAGCACGTCCCCGAACCTATAGTTGTGTTGATCGAGCTTATTCCACGAACCCGAGCCTATCGCGTGTCCCCAACCTGCGGTGCCTTCACTCTCGCGCGTCAGCTTCACGCGTCGGCGATCGTTCCCCCATGTGTCGTCGTCAACTCGCTAGAAAATTTATGGGTAGGGTTTTTTGGGTATTTTTCGACGTTCCAAGTCCATTTGTTTATGGTTTCAAGGCCAAATTCTTACTGTTTTACACTGTTTAGACTAGTTAAGCTTGTAAAACGGCCCTAGGATGCATAGTTCTAGCACGATAAATGGATTTAGTGATCCTCGACCAAGGTAAGGGGATTTTATCGGTAACTTGGGAGATTTATAACTAAGTAATTGCACTTGTAGGATGACTTAGATGAAACTTAGAAAATATCGAGTGCCTTGCTTGCCGGTTATTCATGCTATTGTGGATTTTCACTATTACTTCTATTATATTTGTTATCTGGCTGTTATGCATATGTTTTGATAAGTCCACGAGCAGGTGACCCAATAGAAGGCTTGGGAGTGGCATTCCCTATCAGGGTAGCCTCGGATGTGTACGATTTACCTTGTGAGACCCGGGAGTGGCATGTCTCTTCGGGATAGCCCCGGAGTCACCTTCACCATCCATTAAATACTCGATACTGTATAAGTCCTATGTGACTCCTGTGTTTCTGTTATTCATCCACTCTCTGTTCCATATGTATATGTGTTAAATTGTTTTAATTGTGTTGATCCCGGTTGGGGATCCTTACCGAGTTTTATAACTCACCATATTACTTTCTGTGGGTTCCATAGGTACGCATGAACTCTACCAGGATGGCTGATCAGAGGGGCTGGAAAGACCATGGACTTGTGTCGTGTGATGTCGGGTTTAAAACATTTTCTTTTTTCATAAGTTGTTTAAAATTACGTTACTAGAACTAATTTCTTCTACGCGATGTTTTATCTATTTTCATTTGAATTCTCATAAACTGGGTACCCGTCTAATGTCTTTTTGAATGACTGTTATTGCGTATTAAATGAAGCATTTATTACCATGTTTTATGTGTTTTTTAGCGTCATTTAAATCATGCATTTATGGTTAGCCTAGGTGTGACCTTAGAATGGGCTGGGTCTTTACAAACTCTATCTCTCTGATTATTTTAGAATTCAATTAAACAATTGACTTTCACATTGACTTCAAAATTTGACATTAAATTTGGTGGTTGAAGGTCCCTTTTATAAGACAAGGAGACCTTTGATTTTCTCCCATTTCCACCTTTTAGCATTGTAATTTGAGACATCTTTCTTGTTGTCACAAATCCTTACTTAGACAAGCAGCAATGCATCCTGGTCATTCATCATCCTTTGAACTAGTCCAAAATTATTTATTTTATTTTTGAATATTTAATTCTCATCTAGGCTCTAACATTAGGGATGCACTGTCTTTGTCAATGCCTTCAGCATCTGTGCTTCACCCTCAGTATAGGAATGCGGTCAGCATCGACAATGCTCTAATTAAATAAATGTATCCAGCTTCCATTTTCCTTTGCTAAGATGAATGCTAAAAAAAGTGATGAGAAGCAATAAAATGTGAGAAACATTAATAAACTATACCTTAAAAGTGCAATTTCAACATATTTCGTACTTATCATGCTTAAAGTGACAAAGTGATGTATTTC
The DNA here is from genome assembly GCA_037832605.1 of Cyclanthera cordifolia. Classification (NCBI taxonomy): domain Eukaryota; kingdom Viridiplantae; phylum Streptophyta; class Magnoliopsida; order Cucurbitales; family Cucurbitaceae; genus Cyclanthera; species Cyclanthera cordifolia. The sequence continues at coordinate 32,934 of JBBMEG010048522.1, forward strand.
GCCTAAATTCTTCTATTTTTAGCTTTAATAAATCAACAAAGAGCACGAAATCCTATAGAAATGAAGCTAATAACTCTCCAAATTGAGAGTTATCATTGGTCTAGGCGTGATAGATGATTTGCAACTAAATTTTCACAACCTTTCTTATATTTGATCTCAATATCAAATTCTTGAAGTTATAGAACCCACCATGATTAATCTTAGATTCACATCTGCTTTAGTCATTAGATACCGAATTGTAGCATGGTCAATGTAAACAACAATTTTAGATCCAACTAAATATAAACAATTTTTTTTCAATGCTAACATCACTGCTAACTGAACTTGCATCGTTCAACATTTTTCTCCCATAGTAGATTGGTTGAATTAACTTTTTCCCCCTTTGCCCGATCAACACAGTTAGTGGCATTGCATATAAACTTGAATGGCTTTGTCCAATTCGGCGAGACTATTATTGGTGCAAACACAAGAGCTTTCTTTAGAGGTTGTTTATTTTCCTCTTTTATAGAGTTATTAAAAGCTAGCATTTCTAATCACTCTTTAAACACTTCATACAAACGAGTTTTTTACTACAATTTCTTCTTTAAACCATTAAAAATAACTCTTGTTTTCTAAACACTCACAATAATCACTCCATAATTATTCGTCCAAACACCCTTAGGGTTTCATATGCCTTTGAGCATTCCTAAAAAAATATAAGGGTTTGTTAACTTCTATAAAGATGTCTTTTATGAAGCGTCTATATGACCCGCCATGACCTAGGAAACTTTCAATTTCTTTAACTATACCGGGAGGTGCCAACTTTTCAAAAACATTCAATTTTATTACTGTTAACCTCTATTCCAAGTTTGGAAATTTGATGCCATAAGACAAGTCCTTCACTCACCATAGAATGACATTTCCCCCTAAAACTAAGTGAGTTTCTTCAAATATTTTAAGCACTTGCCTTAAGTTCTTTAAGCAATTTTCAAAGAAGTTTTCCAAAGATAATGAAATCATCCATAAGTACCTTCATGATATCGTTTATCATATCAGAGAATATTTCCATCCTACAACGTTGAAATGTTATTGGCGCATTACATAGCCAAAGGGCATGTGTCTATTCCATAAAAACAGATGAAAGTTGCTTCTCTTGATTTTTAGAGTATCGTTATCTTGTTATACCCTGAATACCCATCAAGAAAAAAAATCTTGACCAACAATGCAGTCCAACATTTGATCTATATAAGGCAGAGGAAAATGGAATTTCTTAGTGGCCTTGTTCAACTTTCTATAATCCATAAAAACATGCCAACTAGTGACTATTACAGTACGGATTAGCTCATTCTTATCATTCTGAACTACTCTCATGCCACATTTCTTTGGTTTAAATTGGACAGGGTTTACCCAATTGCTATATGCAATTAGATAGATGACTCCTGCATCCAACCATTACATGATTTCCTTCTTTACTACCTTCTTCATGGCAGGGTTAAGTCTTTTTTACTGCTCTATTAATCTACCTACTCTCTCTTCCAAGTTTTATGCATGTAGAAAGATAGGCTAATGCCTTATCTATATGTTCATCTAATAACTTTCTTGTGTTGTTGTAATGGGTTTAAAAACAACTTCTCATTCTCAAGCTCTAAAAATGATGAAATGATAATTGGACGAGTTTCTTCTTTTCCTAAATAATCATATTTCAAATGCTTTTGCAATGATTTTAATTCTTGAGTTAGCAGTTCTAGGATAGATAGCTTCATTGGATGACTTTCCCTCTACCTCAAAATTAATTCTTCCAATTGACCGAAGCTAGAAAGCATTTTGCATTCCTTTTCTTCACATGCAAGAGATAATGCTTCAACATTCTCACAATGTGAAGAGCATTCAATCACTCTTTCTTTTATTGCTTCTACAATTGGCTCTTCTACAGAACTTATCATCAAACAAGTCTCATACTTAACATGGTATCTTAATAAATCGAAAATGTTTAATTGAACCTGCTCATCGTTCATCCTCATGGTTACAGAGCCCTCACAAACATCCACTAATGTCGTTCATGTTTTCAAAAATGACCGACCTAAAATGATGGGACATCCTTGTTTACATTATAATATAATACTATAAAGTCTGTAGGGAATATGAACTTGTCTACTTGAACTAGGATATCTTCAATTTTTCCTTCGGGATTTCTAACACATCGATCCGCGAGTTAGAGTGTAACTGTTGTTGGCCTAGCTTCACCACTATCAAACGTCTTGTAAATGGACAAGGTCATTAGGTAGATGCTGGTACCAAGGTCACATAGAGCCATAGAGCTCTCCCTAGCGTTTTACCTCTAATAGATACAATAATGGTAAAAGCTTAAGTATCTTCTTCATTCCTAGAGATTTTGCTCTTAACTATGGCACTACATTCTTTAGATAATGAGAGAGTTTTAAATTCTTCAAACAGAGAGTTTTAAATTCTTCAAATTTACTCATTTTAGAAAAAGCACTTTCAAGAACTTAACATAATTAGGAATTTGTTTCAATGCTTCCACTAATGGAATATTGATGTGAATTTTATTGAGAATGTCTAAAAACTTCTAAAATTGCTTTTCATCTCGTCTCTTCTTAATCAACCTTTTTTGGATAAGGTGGAGGAGGTGGGGGTAAACACAGGTGTTTGTCCTTCCTTACCCTTTTCCTTGGCTGATTTGTCTAATGATGGGTTCTTGACCTTACCACATTCCCCTTCATCTATGACAAGATCTCCTAAGATTTCGCCTATGGCGTTGTTAGCATAATGCCTTCCGCATTAGCATCACTGCAAGCTTTTCCTTCTTTTAACTCACACTCTTAACTTATCCTTCGATTGTTTATTCTTCATTTTAACCGTCAATGTCTTTCCACTTCTTAGTTCAATAGATTGTATTTGCTCTTTTCCCTCTTGTTTGGTTGTTTAGTGTCCGAAGGGAGTTTTCCTAAAGGTTGGTTTCTTAATTCTGATGCTAGTTGCCCTACTTGCAATTCTAGATTTCTCATTGTGGTTTGTTGGCTATTGATGGTTGGTTTTAATGATAGAGTTCTTGAACATAGTTTCTAACAATTTCCGAGAACTTGTTGTTAAGGGTTGGACTTTTGGTACTTTTGTTTGTGCAAATTTTTATGGTGTTCATATCCTTTGTTTTGGTTTCCAAATCTAAAGAAATTGTTTACTTTTGGTTGATGCTAAAGATTGCTAATTGCATTCCCAGATATGACTAAGAGAAACCTAGAAGATTCTTCCTTCCAAGTGTATAGTTACTAGGATAGGATTAAGAACTCAGAGGTTGGTTGAAGGTATTTTCGGCTCACAAATATATTACAATAACTGAATTGTTTCGACAATAACAATAGTTTTAAAGCTCACTACAAAGTTACATAGCTTTTTTTAAGATGCTTGGTTAATAGCTGATGCATTCAACAATTGCGCAGTTTGCAATTGAAGATTTTTTATAGCATTGGCCATTGTTGTCATCTACATCTGAATTGATGTCAATATATCAGAGTCAACTTTATGAATTTTCTTTACTATAGTTTTGTGGGGCTTTATTATAGGTTTTCCTTAGCAACGACCCATTTGCAGATTCGTCTAGCATCACTTTTGTTGTTGGTTCTAACTCGTAAAATTGTTCCATTCGAATGGAATAAGGCAAACCATGATTGTGACACTTTCTTAATAACTCTTTAAATCGTTCCTAGGCCCTACTAACTGTCTCATCATCTAATTGCTTGAATCAGATGATTTCATTCCTTACTTCAACAATCCTCGTGGGAGGATAATATTTAACAAGGAATTTTCCCGCATAAGTATCTCAAGAGGTGATTCTGCCAGAAGGCAAAGTATCCAACCAAACTTGGCATTGTCCCGTAAGGAATAAGGAAACAATGTAAGTCTAAGGTCCTTTTTTGTTACTTTGGGTATTTTGAAGAAATCACTAATACTCAAGAATGATCTAAGATGTTGATGTGGGTCTTCAAAAGTAAAACCATGGAATTGTCCACTGGTTATAACATCATCTTGCCTTAATCTTAGGCCTTATAATGTATGTGTTTAGAATGTTAGCTATGACGATGTTGGCAACCCAGATAGCCCTCTTTCGGCCATCTACTGCCAGACAACCATTTTTGTAGCCCTAATCTTAGACCTGACTCTTCTATACCTTCACTCTCGTTGACATTTGCGAAAATCAATAAAGTGCACGTAATCTTATAAAAATAGAGCTAAATAACTCTCAAAATGGAGAGTTAAAATCATACAATTCTTATATTTTTAGCTTTGATAAATCAATAAACAACATGTAATCTTATAAAAATAGAGCTAAATAACTCTCAAAATGTAGAGTTATCAAAGTGCATCAAATGTAAAAATAGAAAGACCGAAAAAGAATCAAAAAGTTTTCATTGTGATAGAGTAGGCTATTGGAAAGAGAATTATTTTAAGTACTAAGAAATGAAGAAAAATGACAAAGAAGGTAAATTGAAATTACCTATACTCGAGTCTTGTTTAGTAGGAGAATCTTCAAACTTTTGAACTCTTATTCACGAGCCACTAAACATGTGCGTTCCTCATTTTACGGGAAGTGACTATAGGGAGCAATTAGGTCTGAAAAAGTTGTTTCAAAGATAGCAGTAAAAAACGACTACAGATAATAGTAGAATGAAGGACAAAGAATTTCTCTTGAATCTAATAAATATCTTTAGCATCTAAGTTTAGGTCACATAAACTTCAATAGGATTTAAATGTTAGTTAAATGTGATTCTCTAACTGGTTTAGAGATGAACACTTTACCTATTTTTGAATCTTGTATAAAATGCAAGATGACCAAAAGGCCTTTTACAGTAAAAGGAGCTAGAGCCAAACTAGCCTTAGGACCAACACATTTATACCGGTGCGGTTCGATGAATGTTAAAGGTCGGTTATGGTAGAGTACTTTGTATCCTTTACGGTTGATTACTTATGATATAGTTACATTTATCTAATGCAACATAAGTGAAAGCATTTTGAAAAGTTTAAGAAGTTTAACGTTGAGGTTGAGAACCTATTAGATAAAAGGATTAATACGCTACGATCAAATCATGGTGGAGAGTATATGAACCTAAAATTCTAGAACTACGTGGTAGAACATGAAATAATGTCCCAACACTCAGTGCTTGGAACACCTCAACATAATGGTATTTTAGAGAGGAGAAATATAACTCTTTTTGGAAATAGTTCAGTCGATGATAAGCTTTGCTCAACTGCCAACATTTTTTTGGGGATACACGTTGAAGGCCACGTTATTTAATTCGAACAAGGTATGTACAATGAGTGTCTTGGAGACCCTATAAGTTGTGGAGAGGATGTAAAGGTAATTTTTCGCCACTTCAGGATTTGTAGATGTCTGAACTATGTTCTGATGCAAAACTGAAGAAGTTAAAACCATGTTCAAAACTATCCCTTTTCTTAGGCTACCCTAAGTAATTAAAATAGGTAGATTTTTTTTAACCCATATGTGAATAAAATGTTTGCGTCAACAAATGAAAAATTCTTAGAAGAGGATTATATTAAAGATCATAAACCTCGATTGACAGAGAACTAATTTCTAATGATGCTACTGATCCTATAACTACTGTTGTTGCAGGAATGTCAACAAGGGTTGTTGACGAATCACCAACATTGGATGGTGGAAACTCAAGCACTAGGATAGTTGATAAATCATTGTAATTTCATAGTCAAATCTCTCTCAGTCAGGAAAGTCTTTCACCTCGACGCAGTGGAAGGATTATAAGTAATCTAGTTTCTTATGCAAGTTTCATAGAGACACACAACGTTATCAAGAATAATGTTAAAGATCCTTAGTCTCTTAGAAAGAAGCTGAAGGACATTGATCGTGAAGAATAGATAAAAGCCATGAACCTCGAAATGAAGTCGATGTACTCCTATACTTGTGGATGCACCAAAGGACAGATATGAGGCCTATTAGATGCAAGTGGATCTATATGAGAAAAATGAGTGTACATGAGAGTGTGCAAAACTTCAAGGCTAGACATGTAGCAAGGGGCTTCACTCAAAGAGGAGTGGATTATAAAGAGACATTTTTCGATGTTGCTATGTTAAAGTGTATAAGGATTCTCTTATTCATTGCCTCATATTATAACTACAAGATATGTCATATGGATGTTAAGACTGCATTTTTTAAAGGAAATCTTAATGAACCAACCAGAGGGTTTTGAATTCAAGGGACAAGAGGAAAAGGAACAAAAACTTGTTAAATCCATTTATAGATTGAAGCAAGTGTCCAGATATTAGAACAGAAGATTTGATGATGTGATCTAATCAGATGGTTTTGAGTAGAACGTCGATGAGCCTTGTGTTTATAAGAAGATCATCAACAAGAAGGTAACATTTATATTGTTATATGTAGATGACAACTTATAGAGAGATAGTAAGGAAATATCACCTCATAAGAGAGATAGTGCATAAGGGAGAAGTAATTGTCACTAAGATTAATACGACTAACAATATTGCTAATAGTGCATAAAGGAGGAGTGATAGTCTTACCAGGCTTTAGAGCAAGTGAGAGATCGTTAAGGGGTGTGCCTTAATGTCCTAATAGTTTGTAATTAAAGAACAAAGCGTTTAATAGTAGACATCTAAAGTTATTTTTTAGTTATTAATAAAGGTATCATTTTCATTAATTGCACATTTAATTTCAAACGACATTCATCTTTATCGCATTAATAGGATTAGTGGCGATATGCCCATGTTTATTTAGATGAACACTTGGACAAGTATGTCGAACATACAAGCGAATCTAGTTCCAAGTTAATAACCTAAAGCGTCTACAGTCAATGTACTAAGGCATAAGCCTTTAGTCCTGTTGACATTCTTTGTACGACCAAATTTCCAAGGGTTGCAAGCAACCTGATTCTGATTCTTCATGTAGAGACATATGAGTGGGAGTGTCTATGCAAAAAGAAGTTTTTGCATAGGATGGGACTAGAAGTTTTATGATCGAATTAGTAATTATGTTATAGACTCGCATATACTATTTAGCTGAGGATGATCGTATATCGATGTGATCTTAATCTTGAGTGGGTTGTGAACTCCTACTTTATGAAAACGTCATTCGTTGTGCATGAGTAAGACCAACGAAACAGCGTTGGGTCAATAAGCCTCCCACGTTAGGGAATGTCGTACTAAGTGGCTGGGGAACACAATATCGCAAGAAGGAATTCACACCTTCTTAAATGTTGAGGAAATGTAGAGTTATTCCGTTAAGAACTAATTTTGGGGCTTGAACAAAGGAATATTGCTTCTCATTGGCTCGAGAGAACACTGTTTTTTAGTTGAACTATAAACACTTGTTCATTAGAGGAATTAGTGGCGCTTAACGAGAAAGATGTAACCACAAGGGTAAAACGACCATTTATCCTAGCTGTAGATTACGAGCAAGCTTGTGAAGGATCATGGCAGATAACCGATTATATCCGTGGCCATAACTAGTCATATAGTGTGAAAGAATTCAGCACAGGTCTTTAGTGGAATAAGCCTATTGATAACGAATAAGGATTGGATCCAGGTTGTTGTAGCTTTAAACTAATACATCTACCAATCTATTGGCTAGTTCATACTTTTTGGTTCACTATTTTAATGCAGAGTGAATTTGAATTCGATTAATTGTTCGACATAATTAATAGAAGCTTTAAGTTTAATGGTTAAACTTAATTTCACAATATATTGGATATATTAAATTAATATTTATGGGATACATATTAATCAGTAAAGAAATTAATTTATTGAAAAAAATAATTATCAATAATTATTAAATAAGTATTTAATTAAGAGATCCAAGTAATTAATATATTTAAGATATTAATTGGTTTAATAATTATTGGATAATTATTAAATAGAGAATATTAATTAATATTTTGGACTTATGAATTGGATTAATAATTATTGGATAATGTATGCAAAAATAAAATCTCAAAATTTTTATCAAATATCTTTGGAAGATATTAATATGATAAATTTAGAATATCTTGAGATTTAATTCAAGAAAATTTGGATTTGACCAATATCTTTGAAAAATATTGGAAGATAATTTAAATTTGAATGTTTTGAATTTGACGCAAAATATTTTTTGAAAAATATTTGGCAAGACAATTCAAGAATTTTTATTGCCCCAAGCCGCATCCAAAGAAGATCAAGATAATATTTTGAAGGCCAAGATATATTTTGGTAAATCTTTTGTAATAGGATATTTAAAAAAAAAACAATTCCTTGGGATGTGACATATTATGTTATTCAATCTCTTTATTTTTGTGATTTAAAATATAGTTAATGTATATTTTAAATTGCATAATTTAGATGTTTCATTTGATGCATGTCATATAGATTTAAAATTCAAGATTACAAAGATTCATGCATCATGAATATGTGTAAAATAAATATTAGATATATTTTAGGAATTGAATTTCTTTTTTAGAATTGTTTAGCAGGTAGATCTTAGAGTAAATAAATATTATTTGTTTTATGATTATGCCAAATGTAAGGATTATGTTTAATTTTGAAAATTGGTTTTTCAAAATAAAACAAAAAAATATATTTGTGTTAAATTTCCTATAAAAATGAATACATTTTTTGAAAATCCTTTAAAATGAGTAGAGCCTAATAATCCGTAAAAGGGATCAGAATTATTTTGATTAATTGCTATCACTTGTATCTTTAATTAATAGAATTAATTAAGAGCAATTTGATTTTGTGTGGATTGGTTGGAAGGGAATCTTGCATAAGAAAGGTTATGTCGAAAGATATAAATATTTAAGATGACGGTTTACTCAACACCTGAACAAGAGAACGTCATCAAAACAAGAGAAGGCGGGGACATCAATCAAGGAGAGTATTCCTAGATGATGGTGCACTTCTATACTGTATAAATGAATAAGGCTATTGTAACAACCTGAGTTTTCCTACTTAATTTTGTAGAAATTCTTAAAAGCATATTAACATTTAATTAAAAACGTTAGTTAGTTAATTATCTGGAAGAGGTTCTCTTATTTTGCAAAGGAATTATGAGGAAGATTTGATATTGTGGGTGTTTTATTCCCTAACTCAACCTTATCACTTCTCCTTCCTCCTTTCTCACCTTTGAAACCGTGCTGCTCATCTCCTTCCCTCTTTAAATTTCCGTCAAAATAACCCCTCATTCTTGCTGTGTTTCTTTTCGCCTAAGGAAAAGACTAGTTGCGTCGAGGTGTGCCGAGCAAAGCCATCGCGTCGACTCATGCCAAGCAGCACCGACCAAGCCATCTCATTTCACCAGATAAGTAGTTCTGCCGCTACCTGATTGTCGCCATCAGGCATGGTAGCTTCTAGGAGTGGGGTTCAACATCTTTTGTAAGATATCCTGACGCCCTACCTTGTATTTTGATGGATTTTGTTAACCCATTTGCCATTGATTGTGATTGAGTTAATGTTCTTGAGCAAATGCTTAAGTCCATGAAGTTATGTTGGATCTTATTGAGAGTTGGATTCCTATTGTTGAAAATGGAGTTAGCTTTGACTAAGTGAATTAGTATTGTTATTCATCTATTTTATTCTTTCATGTGCCAAAGCTTGACTCGTTGACCAATTTAAATGGAAACCTCATGGGTGTGGAACTTTGAGTTGCCTTATGTATGAGATTGGGTATTTTGTGAAAACTGAATGAGTGAACTAATGTGGATTTGATATATGATTATGGAAAGTGTTGAAACCCCTGTTATTAAATTCTTGAAAGTTGTTGTCTAAGTAAGGCCATATGAAAGAGAGAACCTAATTTAACAAATTACTTTTGGCCTATTCATGGTGAGTTGGATTATTGTTGACAACTTTGGTGCCTCGTTCGAAACCTTTGACTAGCGTTGACCATTCATGTAAAGATTGTCAATTTAGTCCTTGTTGGCTTGTATAAGTTCCTTTAAGCTTTGAAATATTGAAAACTGAGTCCCTTTGACTGAGTTTGACCAGATTGACCAACTTCACCTGTCGGCCGAGCTGATAGAGTCCTGAGACACGAAAAATCATTTGTTAATTTCTATGTCTTGAGTTCGTTTTTAATGGTTTTAGGTGCTAGCTCTAACCCGTTTATTCGTTTGGGCCGTATTCAAGTACCAAACTTCGTCGTTCGTTAGATTGGAGCTATGAAGTTCAATTGTGGAATCGGCCAGGTAAGGAACTGTTACCCCTTCTCGTGGTCTGTGGTTTAATAACATGTATGCTTGTTCCAGCAACTTATCTTATTCCAAAGGCGTACATTTGGATGGTGTTTATCAAGACAAACCTAATGCTCATAACTCACGATACAATGTTGACTAGAGCTAAGGAGTTGCTGATATACACAATTATGGATGGACTCATAAAGATGTGGGGAAAATTATACACTCCAAAATCTAGAAAAGGGTAAATACGAAGATGGGAAAGATTTTCTTTCCAAGATTTATCATATCTCTATGTTTAAAGCAGGGGGTCCAACTATTTGAAGAAGACCAAAACCAAATCTCAATGTCAATTCAACCAAAAGTGAAACAACTAAGAAATGATCAAGTGGAATGGGTCTTGTTATAAAAGTTGATGAAATAATTTGGCAACTGCAGCAGATGCATGGTCGGGCCATTATATTCACGACCAGATGAAGGAGTATTGGGAGTATGTGCGATAAAGAGACCAAATACTTCCTCATACTCTACAAGCCAAATTCAACCCCAATATCGAGTTTCCCTAATTCTCAACTTTCTCCTTTAGTTTTGGGAGCCTCTAAGTCAATATAAATCTAGTTTTGTTCGTGATGAGAAGTTATATGAGGATGATAAATGACCTTCCCTTCTATCTGTTATTGTTTTGATCCAGGACTGCTTGTAAATGTTGTTTGTTTTTGTTTTTGCTTGTGCTAGTTTAGTTTGTTAAAAAAAATTGTTGTTTTAGGAAGTCTTAGTTTTTAAACTTTGAAAAAGAAAATTTGCTTGTTTGTGATGCATAGGTTAGAAAGATATCTATTTGAAAAATAGAAATATATCTGTTCGTTTTGTGAAAGCAATTTGGAATTAATAGAAGAATTTTATGACCTTTACATCAAGTGAGTACGAAATCTTAATTGCTTTATTCTTTTGAAGAAATTTGTTTAAATATGTAAAATTGATTGCTCAAGTTTGTTTTAATTTCTCTTCAAGCTCTGATGAGTGGATTTGATAACTCGAGAACAAGAAATTGTTCAAGTTTTGAGATTGATAACTCTCAGATATGAGAGATATTTGCTAGCCTGAAAGAAATGTTTAGAGAAAATGATGTCATAAGTTAGAAGGTGTTGAGAGAATTAACTGCTAAAGCTGTTAAGGGTTGTGCCCTAAAGACCAGTAGATTGTATATTTAAGAACGAGCATTTAATCTTAGACATTAATGTAATTTTCAGTTATTAATAAAAGTTATTATTTTCCATAAATTTACGCATTTAATATTCAAATGTCATTCAACCTTATCACATTAATTGAATTACTTTCGATATATCATTGGTTATTAATATGAACACTTGGATAAGTATGTGAGTTCCAAGTTTATAACCTAAATTGTGTATAGTATATGTACTAAGGCTAGGGTGCCTAAGTCCTCTAACACTCTGGGTATGACCCGGTTTGTAAGAGTTGCAAATGACCTGATCCTGGTTACTCATGTGGAGTCATGTGAGTAGAGGCGTCTATGCAAAAATATGTTTTTGCATATGACTTGACCAAAAGTTGTATGATCGAGCTAGTAATTCTATTATAGACGTATCAACTACTTGACTAAGGATGATAATATGTTGATGTAGTCTTTATTTAGAGTGGGTTGTGAACTCCTGCTTTATGAAAGCATCCTTTGTATTTCATAGGTGAGACCAGTAAAACAGCACTGGGTGAATAAGCCTCCACCGTTAAGGATTCTCGTAGTGAGTAGCTGAGAAAGCAACATCACAATAAGAAATTCACGCCCTTTCTAATATTGTAGAAGATGTAGAGTTGTTACCTTAATAACTGATTCTGAGACTTGAACAACGGGTACCCGCCTCTCATTGGCTCGAGAGGACACTGGTTTATAGTGTGACTACAAACAGCTTGTTCATTAGAGAAATCAATGAGGCTTAAGGAGAAAGATATAATAAAATGGGTACAACAGATTTCTTATCCAAGTGTGAATTACAAATAAGCTCGGGAAGGATCATATGACAGATGATCGATTATATTCATGGACGTTAACTTGTTCTATAGTGCGAGAGAGTTCATCATAGGTCTTTAGTGGAATAAGTTCGATGTTAACAAAGAAGGATTAGATCCCATGTCATTGTAGCATTCAATCTGTAGGTCCACCGATCCCTAGCTAGCTTATTACCGCTGATACATTGTTTCATTAGAGAAATGAATTTCAACAGTTCAGATTCAAATGATTAATTATGTGGGACATATTTAATAAGACTATTAAGTTTAAGGGTTGAACTTAATTATTTAATATATTGGATATATTAAATACAATATTTATTGGATAAATATTATTGAGGAAAATTAATTTATTGGATAAATTAATTACAAATGATTATATGATAATTATTCTGTTCTTAGTTGTAAATATGTTAGACATATTGGGTTAATAATTATTGCATAATTATTATATATTAATATGTTGGACATATTCATTTGCTTAGTACTAATTAGTTTAATAATTATTGGCTAATTATTAACTGGAGAACATTAATTAATCTGTTGAGCATATTAATTTAATTAATAATCAGTAGATAATTATTAAAAAAAAGAATTAATATATTGGAAATATTATGATTTTGAAATTTATTGGATAAATATCAAATAAAATAAATAAAACAATATTACGAATTTTGAAATCCATATTTAAAATTAAGAAAGAAAATCTTTGTGTTTTCAATATCTTTAATATTAGATATTCAAAGATATTATGTTTTCTATTTTAAATATTCACTCCTCTACTATAAATAGAAGGCTTTGGAGGTCTTCATTTTCATCTCATTCATTTCACAGTAACCTAATTTTCAAATTTCAAATTGAGAAACCCTTTTAACAACTGAGTATCTTTTCCTCTTAAGTAAAATCTCTTCCCACTTCTTTTTCTCTAAAAAGTTTCCCACCACAATCAGGGCAACATAGTAGTCATAGCCTATAACATTAGAGTAGACCAATCAAGAAGGTCCACAAAATTGATCGTGATCTTACATAAAGACCGTCAGAATTGATCAGAGGCGTCAATCAAGGTGAGTCCTTTATTTTCTCAGCAAGAGTTAATCACTTAGGGGTTGCATGTAAATTAATAATTAATTGGATTAATTATTAATTTAAAATTTTGTTATTGCCTACACGCTTCCGCCACGAAAATTGCATACTCCTACCCACAATTCCCAACAAAAGAATTTATTTCATGTGCATTTCTGTGAAGAGCAATATTTGTGATGAATATGATTTTTCAGCTAATTATTTAGTTTTTGTTTATGAATATGTTGATTAATCATTTTTTTAATCAGAGAAGCTAAATCTAGAACTTTCTTAATGCTTAAGCAAATATTTGAAGTCTCAAATCAAAGAAGGAAATTATTAGTGCTTAGTTGAAGCATATTGAATGAAGAGGAGATTGTTTAGATGCACGTTTCACTAAACATGTGGCAGAATTATAAGAGTTGTGTGAATCTTGAGGTGGATTGAATTGATCTCAGCCGTTAATAGTTTTGTATGTAGTGTTAGATTGCAAGAGCAATTTTAAACACAGATTGTATCTTGAGTCATTTCAAATTCTAGTTAGATTTTTTAGACGTTTTATTGAGTTAGTTGTAGCTATTGGAAAAGAAGGAGAAGTTCAGATTTGGAATCGCTCGTTTTGGCGTTCTTCGATCTAGACTTTTTCTTTCGTTTTGGCGTTCTTTGATCCAGATTTGGAATCTCTTTTCTTTTGTTCATTGTTTGTTGAATTCTATGTTGTTTTAATTTCAATTTTAGTTTATAACACATTTAATCATTTGATCGTTAAAACCTGTGATAGAAAATTTAGTCTTGAAACATTTTAAGCCGTGTTGTGTTGATTCTTAAATAGCGATTGCGATCATATATTAGTTGTGATTCTGAACTTTGTTTTTTAATTTTGATTCTCAATTTCTATCATGATTTCTATTGTATTTGTTGATTCAATCGTTTTTGTAATGACGAGGAACTAAATTTTCTTTGTAGTATTAGGTTTATGTGATTTCAGATTGTGATAGCATTGCATCAGAAAATGCTAAATTGTCATGCATTGCTTTAGAAAGTTTGAGTACATTTCGTCTGACAAACCATTTATAATCTGATTCTATAATTACTTCGAGAGAAGGATTATAAATAAGATAAGCATTCAACAATATTTCTCTTGCTATTTAGTGAAGAGTAAGATATGACTTTCTAACTAGTGGTGATTGACTTGAAATTGTCATGAATGTTGTAACTCGAGAGAGGCAATTGTTGAAGTTAGCAATTATTCATTGCTTACCATTACATTCGATATTGTAGCACTCTTATTTCTATAACCTAATCTAGCCGACTTTCCAATCAAGTGAATTTATATTGTTTGTTACTATTATCTATTAGATTGTTGTTGTTTACTTAAGCGTCGTTTACCACTTCATATTAGAATCTGATTATTTTACCCACACAATTCTTGCTTATTGATTTAAAAGTGATCATAACCAAATCCCTGAAAAAGAAAAATCTTTTAAGAAAGGTTAAAACTTGACTACAATTAAGATAGTGTATACTTGCACATCTAGCCTCGTTAAGTATTATTCTGACAAAATATGATTGCACAATCATGACAATAAGAGGTTGGTTAAAGTTGGAATAGTAAGCTACCAAAAGAAAACGAGAGATGTGTACTTTTACAGTCCTAAGGAGAAAAAAGTGTTTATATTGACAAATGCCACATTCTTTGAAGAAGATTATGTTAAAGACCACGAACCTCGATCGACAATAGTGTTGAAAGTTTTATCTTGTAATAATACTACACATTCTAAAAGTATTGTTGCAGGAAGGAAAAACAGAGTTTTTTATAGCTTATCAACATTTAATATTGAAAACTCAAAAGTTAGGATAGTTGATGAATCATTGGGATTTAATAGTCAAATCTCATCGAGTCAATAACTATGCTTTTCTCAATGCAGTGGTAATCTGGATCCATGCATGGGTATCTTAGAGACACACAATATTATCCAAGATAATGTTGAAGATTTGTTGTCATTTAAAAAGACATAAGAAGATATCCACATAGAGGAGTGGATAAAAGCCATGAACCTCGAAATAGAGTATAAGTACACCAATTCGGATTGGATTCTTATAGATACTCCTAAGTATGTAAAACTTATAGAAGGCAAGTGGATCTATAAAAAGAAAAGGGATGTAGATGGAAAGGGCTTGACTCAAAGAAGAAGAGTAGACTATGAAGAAACTTTCTCCCCTATTGTCATGTTAAAGTCAATAAGGATCGTCTTATTAATTGCCTCATAAAATGACTATTATATTTGATAAATAGATGTTCATACTGCATTCTTGAATGATAATCTTGAAGAGGATATTTACATGAACCAACAAGAGAGTTTTGAATCCAAGGGGCAAGAACAAAAAATTTACAAGCTTGTTAAATCCATTTATGAATTGAAGCAAACATCCAGGTCTTGAACCAAAAGATTTGATGTTTGTTATCATGTCTTATGGCTTTGAGAAAAATGATGATGATCCTTATGTCTATAAGAAACTCGTCGATAAGAAAGTAGCATTCATATTGTTATATATAGGTGATATCCTACTCATTAAAAATGATGTAGGATACTTAATTGTTATCAAGGAATGACTAGCTAACTAATTCAAAATGAAGGATTTGGGAAAGCTTTCTTAGTACTTGGGATTCAAATTATAAGGGATTGGTTCAAGAAAACTCTAGTCTTGTCGTAGGCATCATACATTGACAAGATGCTTGTCAGGTATGCGATGCGAGATTTCAAGATTGGAAATTTACCTTTTAGGCATGAAATCTCACTTTTTAAGGAACAAAGTTCGAACTCACAACATGAGATTGAGAAGATGAGATGGATTCCCAATGCTTCGACGACAGAAAGTCTAATGTACGCAATGTTATGTACGAGCCCTGATATATGCCACGCAATAGGCATCATTAGTAGATATCCATCAATTATAGAATTGGATAACTAGATTACTATTAAGAATATTCTTAGTATTTTCAGAGAACAAAAAAAATTATATGTTTATGTACGATCATAGGATTTGATCTTTATTGGGTACATGGAATTTGATTTCTAGATAGTTAATGACTCTAAGAAGTTCAAATGATGATCGATGTTCTCTCTCAGCAACGCAGGTGTAGTTTGGAGAAGTATCAAGCAAGAATGCATCAAAGACTCCACTATGGAAGCTTGTGAAACAACAAAAAAGGCAGTATGGTTGTAAAACTTACTTATAGAGTTGGAAGTGGTTATAGGCATAGATAAGGCAATCACAATATGTTGTGGTAACAACGCTATAGCTAATTTTAGGGAACCTGAAAGTCATAAAAGAGAGAAGCATATTAATAGGAAGTATCACCTCATAAAAGAGAGGGATAGAGGCGAAATTGCTATCACCAAGACTAATACTGTTTACAATGGTTCTGATTCTTTTACAAAGGCTCTCTTAGCTAAGTGTTTGAGAGTCATTAAAGAGTTTAAGTCTACTAGAGGTGACTCTTATGGTCTTAAGCAAGTGCGATCTTGTTGTTTGGCTAAACATGTAATAGTATTACTTCGACTTTATTGTTAGTAAGAGATTCTAAGGAATCGTGCAGTAAAGGCATAACAAGTTTTATTTGAAAGAACCAACAATATTTTCATTAATTGCACACTTAAGTTATAAATATCATCCAATCCTATCACACTAATTGGCCTACTGGCGTTAAGTGAAGGTTATGAATATGAATACTTGGACAAGTGGTTCTAGTTCCAAGTGTAACTGATGTACGCACGAGCGAGCGACACTATTGAATTTTTATGAATAATTATAATGTGATTCGCATTAGCTAAGTCCTAAACATCACTCAGGCCTATGATAATGCAAGTGTTCGTTGTCAATTGTAATAAAAAAATAAATTTCTAAGTCATCTCCACGAGGACTGATTATTTTAACAATTTCATATTTTAGATTAAGAATCATCGAACACTCATATAAAATATGGGAGAATGATATGGATTCAAGTGTCTTAATCACACCCAAAAGGTCTTCAATTACTCTAGAAGAGTTTGAACTTTTGAAGTTTGAAAAATAAACAATAATTTTCAGATTTTAGAATGTTTTATGCAATTTTCAGTTTTAAACTTGTTAACTGGTCAATATGGCATTGATGGATAAATAAGTTATGACTATTCAAATGACCATATGTTACATTTTGGAGTTAATTTGCTTAGGCTATAAAAAGCAGTGAATTTAGTTGTAAAACAGAGAAATTAATGAATGAAAAATAGTTCTATAGAAGAGATCATTTTCTTAGAAATTTAGAGAATGTTTTTTGCCATTTTCTAAGTTCCTTTGCAATTCTTGTGATAGATTGCCTGTGAGCCATTCAATCTAGCCTTGATCAAGTTTGATTGTGGAGGCACTGAATCTAGAACAAGATCTTCATATCTTGCTTCTAGATCTTTGATCAAAGAGGTAATCACAAATACTAGCCATTTTTCTCTTGGTTGTTTTAAATCCATAAGAAGGTGTTAATCTCTTATATTCAAGGGTTCTTGCTTCATTAGAAGCTTGGATCTTTAGGCTGAGAGTTAGGGTTGCCTTATAAGGTTTAATAGGTTTGTAATGTAAATGCGAGATATATGCTTAATGTGGCAGGCATTGTCTATATACAAAAACAGTTTTATGACAAATTCAACCACATCAAAACATATGAAAATGGACAAATGTATTAACAACAAAGTCAACCTAACAACGAGAATACAAAAAACATTAATTTAGACAGTTTTGTGGTAAGAAGAATAATTCATTCTACACATCAATGTCTTATCTTGAAGTACTTCTGTCTTAATGTTATCTGCAGTAATGATGTGGTTCACACTTACTAGTGGGATGGATATAGGAGTCATTCTTAAGCCTAAGGAGTCATGTAGCAACCTAATGACAACAGTAAGAGATCGCTAATCACCTATTTCTCCCGAAACAAAGTGAAAAGCAAAAAATAAAAGTGGATGGCTGGCCAACCCTTCTTAGTTAATATGCTTAGTTTGTAAATTACTTCTTCCTTGCCCTAATTAATCAACTTAGTTCCTCATTGTTAACATTAACTTTTAATTACTTAACCAGAATAATGCATACAACAATCATAATGCAAAGGACATTGACCAAAACAGTACAACCTCTCCCTACATATAATCAAAGCATACGACATAATACTACAAAACATAAACGTAAAAGGCTTAACTATAAATCACATAAATAAAATAAATCTAGCTTGCATTAAAATAAGGTTCATAAAATAATCAATTCAATACATAGAAATGAAAGGTTGGACAAAATTTAAAGATAGAAAATGAAAAAGAGGAGAAATCCCTTACTTTTTTGTCAGTCATAGCAATGTTGAGGACTTTATAACGGCTACCTAGCAGCTTAACTTCTTGTCAGGATAGTTGATCTAAATGCCCTTAGAATTCATAATGTACTCAACTATTGTACTAACTATGTCTATTCGATTTTTAGAGGATTCAAACAAACATTTGACTCTCAAACTTACTTCCAAATTCGACAATGAATCTGCTGGTTGAAGGTTCCTTTTATAGAACAAGAAGACCCTTGATTTTCTCCCATTACTCAACTTTCTAAATTTTAGCAAGCTATTTTGGGAAATTTTAACTTGCTACCAAAGTATCCTTTCTTGGATAAACAACAACAAATCTTGATCGTTCATCATTCCTTGATCAAACACGCAAGATTTTTTCTTCTAATGCAGGTAGAATTTGACCAACATTGAGACTGTATTACTGATCACTAGTGTCCAACACAATGTGATGGTTCAACTGATTTTCATTTTCCCAGCAACAGTGCCAAAAAATTGATGGGTGACTGGACGATATTGATGTTCAAATCTAAATAGGATGCAAGTTTGCATTGGATATGCCTTAAACATCACTCTAGCACTTTGAAAACGCAAGTGTACGCTGTCAATTGTATCGAGTGATAAGTATATTCAAGTCATTTTCTCAAGGGCCTACTCTTTGAAGTAATTTCATATTTTGTTTTGGGTGGATTAAACAAGTACAAAAGTTAGGTGAAATAAGTTGGAATGCAGAAGTGCAACAAGCATTGTCTAAACAACATTAAGAGTAACATTCACTATATTGAAACATATATAATAAATAAATCAATGCTAAGTAATATGCAATACATTAATAATAAAAATACAAAGGTTATTAATTAAGAAAATTGGCATGGAAGAGAGCCAAGTTTTTATGCACATCAATGCCTTATGGTCAAAGTGCACTCTCTCTTTATGCTACCTGCATTAAGGATGTGGTACACATTCATTAGAGGGCTGGCTATGGGGACCTTCTCTGAACCTACTAATTCCATAGTACTGGCCTAATAACAACAGTAAGGATCTTTCAATTCACTCCCTTCTCCCAAAGCAAAGTGAACAACAAACAAAAAGTGCATAGGACATTGTCAAAAACTGTATAACCAGAGACTTCGCACAAAGAATGCATACGACGACCTATTTACAATAATCCATCAGAATGCGAGGGACATCGCCAAAAACAATACAACTAGAACCTCTACATAGTGAAAGCATACTACTATTAAGCAATAAGAAAAAAAGAATAAAATAAATAACATAAATAAAAAGAATATAACTTGTATTAAAATTAAACGTTCATAAAAATAAAATATGTTACAATAAATGTTATCGGAAAATTATAGTCGAGAAAAGAATAGTAAGAGAAATTCATAGCATACATGTCACTTATAGTAATGTTGAGGACTTTTAGACAGCTACCTTACACTTCAACTTCTTGCCAGGTAAGTTGGTTACAATGTCCTGCGCAATGACAATGTCTTCAACGATGAGAAGTACTCTCTCTCTTCGTTTCTTTAGAATTCAATAAAAATAATTAACCTTCACACTAACTCCAAAATTCGACCACAGTGATTTTCTGAATGATGCTCCCTTATATAGGCCAAGAATTCCTTTATTTTTCTCCCTACTAGACCACTTCCAAGGTTTTAGGATGCTAATTTAGGAGGTCTTTGACGTGCTACTTAATTGTCCTTGCTTAATCAAAAACCATTGATCTGAGTCGTTCAATCCATCTTTGATGTGTGTAAAAATATAAAATTTATTTTCTCAGCAATTAATCTGATGCGGATAGAATGTGGCCAGCATTAGGAATGCACTACATTTGTTAATGTTCTCAGCATTTGAGCTTATGCACTTCTACACCTTAATGGTAATGCGGCCAACATTGACAAAATTTGGCTACATCGATGCCTTTAGCTTCCCTTTCCTATGCTAATCATGAATGCTCAAATCATTGATGAGTTATAAGTAATAAAATGCAAAAAACATTAAAAAACAAGCCTTTAAAGTGCATTTTCCACATATCTCATGTTTAACATGCCCAAATTGATAAAGTAGTGTATTTAGCTTGTTTCCCATATGAAATCATGCAATTTTTATGATATTAACTTCTAAACACATGAAATCTTAGTCAAAATAGGCTAAATAACTATCTAAATAGAGAGTTATCGCACCCCGAAACTTGAATATTGTTTGTCTAGAGCAATGCTATCTTCTACCTATAGAAATTATCGTTAATGTTCATCAAATATGCTACTGTAGTATTGTATACAATAATCTCAGCATCATAGTCTATAATCAAGAATCTCGTCATAAACCAAAAATTATCCCTTCTACTTACTTATTCCAATAAGAATAATATTTCCAAGTACTCTTATTAGTTTAATACCTTCAGCTTATATCCATCCTTCCTTAAATTTAGAATTCCATTAGTTTGACCAACTAATTGCTCTAAGACTTTTATTCTCACACACACATTTGGTATCTCAAATACTTTTTAGGAGTTTGTATGCTTTTATTCACATCTCTTCTAGGTTAGCATTCATACTTTACTTGCTAATTTTTTGTAGTTCTTCGATTGACACACTTAATTAGAGCGGTGCACCTAAGCAAAAGAAACAACTCTATAAACCTTTTCATAGTTCTTAGGATGACATACTTGAGCAAAGTAGCACACCTAAGTGATCAGGAACGATCTCAAAGTTGAAGCATTGGCTAAGTAGAGGAATACTTTGAGAAACCATGACTACTAGCCTTCATTTTTTTTTCGGCAATGCCTTCTACATTCCTTGTCCCCAAGAAGAATTTTGGCCAATTACGGTACTAAGGTTTCCCTCACCCCCAAACCATGACTCTTGGCGTCTGCTTGTTCTGTCTCTTCAGCTAAGACTTCAAAGGCATTGCATAGAGGAATCGGCGGACTGCTCACTTCAGAAGGGCGCCGTCTCGGGCTGACCCTGTCACTCGCGCGCATGGGCGCTTCATCGGGGAACTTCTGCCCCATCATAGGTTTCTGCCTCCTGTCCTTGCAGGGAGACTTCTC
>JBBMEG010048523.1:0-17320 GCA_037832605.1 Cyclanthera cordifolia
ACACCACACCGGTGTGCCCTAAATCTATCTGTTTTGCAGGCCCTTTCGTCCTCAACCAAATAAATCGTACTGTGGATGTCTCGTTGACCATTTTTCGGCATCAACAATGGGGACCACACGATGGTGATGACGTAGGCAGATCGGGATGGCTAGACGAGGAGGCTGACAATGGTGCAAGGCGGGGGCGACTCATTTCTCTCTCTACTCCTCTATATGAAAATACAAGTATGAAGAGTACAAAGGAAATACCTAGAAGTCTATACAAGGACACTTCCTTTAATTACAAATTGACCTAGAAGTTCTTTAAATTACAAAAGTACCTGCAAACTCTTAATAATTACAAATAAACCTCTACGAGTAAATTTATCATAATACCTCTAGGGTACAAAGCAGAAAATAAACTAAACTTACTTAGAGACGGTTATAAAATCATACCTAGAGAGTCATTACAAAAATATGGATTAGGGACAAAAAATGTATTTCTTATAAAGTTTAGAATTATAAAATTGTTTAATTTTGAAACACATACACCAAATTCAAACTATATCCAACCCCAAACACAAAAATGTAATTTTTCTTATAAATAAAGATTAAAAAAATGGGTCGGCCTTCCCTTCATCTTTAAACCCAATTATTTTGTTTTTGTCAGTCTCTTTCTCGGCATCCAATAGCGTCACGGAAGTGTGAGCACATTTAAGAAAGCAAGCCGCCACTTTGATCTCATTGCCATTCCACCCTTCCTTTTCTGTTTTAGCCGAAGCCGATTTCTCTAATGGAGCCGCTGCCGCCGCCATAGCCCAACAAGTCTTCCCTTTTCTTTCTTCTTTGAATTTTTATATAATGTTTCTATTTCTGAACACTTGTATTTCCTCTCCCTTTCTGTCTCTTCTAATCAATTGATCCAATATTTTTTTTTTTTTTGCTATGACATCAGTGCACAAGAACTCGCTGCTTCCAAGGTTTTACTTTTAGAAACCTCGTCCATCATCAACGAACAGACTCTTCAAATGTTCAAACTCAAAGGGGTATGCTATTTATTTTTCCTCTCGATTTCTATGTTTGTGGTTTGTGATCACCCTCTGTGGATGTTTCAAATTTTGTTACTTTGGATCACTAAATGCTCTCATTGTTGCTCTCGTAATATCACGGCCATCTGTAGAGTGATCTTGTTGCTGTTGTTGTCAACTCTCACATTTTCACCGTCTGATTCTTTCTTCATAATGTTTATACCATGACTTGTTTACTTATCAGAAAGGAAAATTTTAAGATAGTGTTTTGGGCAAGGATAATGAAAATGATTGTGGAGAGGGGTGAGAGTAGGGAGAAAAATGCTGATCTAGGAAATGATTACGTAGAGAATTATCTGCATTTGAGATGTAGTGAATTATTTCTTTTATCAAAATAAAATAAGAGATGCAGACAATCATTACGAAGGAATATTTATCTGTTTTTGTCCCGTAGAGAATGGTTATGTGGGAAATGATATTCTATGTTGGTAAATTATTCTTTTCATAATCATTCTCATTCTTCTTGTCCTAAACAACCCCAATTATTATTTGTTTCACATTGAATTCGAACTTCTTAATATGTTGAGATTAAAGATTTACTATGAGTGACAGAGAACAAGCTCTTAACGGAAATGTTACTTCGTTGTGTTGCACTGAAATCAAATGTGCATGAGATTTCATTAAACAATGGTATTTTTATTCTTCTTATCCATGCGTATCTGCATATACTTACGTGTTACTTTAATGAGCATTCTCGTAAGATATACCTCCCGACCCTACAACATTTGATTGTTAAAACTGTTCAAAAGAAATTATTTTTATTCTTGGTTGTGCTGCTCCCCCAGGTGATTGATGTTGACAACAATGAAGCTACTGATACCGATAAGGCAATGTTTATTCAAGAGAATTTTGGCACAGATGACAAAGGAAAGGGTATTTATCAACATCAATTGAAGGTTTGTTATCAAAGTATTTGTTTATTGTCTGATTGGTGTCTTCTTCATTATTGTAAATAAACTTATTACTTTCTCCAGAAAACTTCAGGTAGCCAATCATTTAGTCCAAACAAAGTTGATTCAAATTTTCCCTCAGCATCAGATAATTTCACTGACCAAGAAAATGATTGCTCTGAGGCTGAAGATGATGATTGGAATCCTTTTGATGAGATCATGGATGCAGATGACTATTCAGCTCTGCAAGCTCATTTTGATCTCATGGATATTCCTCCGGATATCGAAGCAACCATACCTTGGCTCTCTCAGGCTCAAAATGGAAACAACACCAACGCTGAAACTAGTTCATTAGAACCTCAACTCAATCAATCATCTTCTCAGTTGAAGTTGAAGGTCCCTTTAGTAAATAATATAGTCAACTCGATAATTTTGTCGGCGGACCTGGCTAATTTTCTGGGGAACTTTGAGCGTTTTAAACAATTTGATACTGTTGAAGATCATTCTGACCATTTCTATACTCGCAATGATTTTAGCATGAAGCTGGTATTTGACCTGAAAATGTGCGCTTGTTTATGATCATTTTTTATTTAATTTAAGGGCTCTTACTTTCTCCTTCTCCAGGCGTCAAAGAACTGGACAAAGAGCATTCAGCAGGAATGGAAGATCCTAGAGAAAGATTTACCTGGTGGATTTCTGTTTTATTTTCCTCCATATTGTAGATTCATGTTAAAACTGAGTGTTTTTTTCAACTGATAATTTAGCTGAAGAAACCGTACTTGTTGATATATGCTTGAACTTTGATGTCTCACAATTACTTAGTCGGAATTCTCACTGCTCGGTCAGTGAGCGGGAATCTCCCCTAATAAAATTAAAGAGAAATACACCCCCTTTATACAATTGGGCTGTTTATTAGGTTTATGTATTCATATTTAGGCCGTTTATTATAATAGGATTTTATGGGATTGTACTATATAAACTTCTCATAAATTCCTTGCCCATCTGATCAACAATCTTGTATTCGTTTTTCTCTAATTAAATTGTTCTCCCCTCCAGTTAACTAAATCTATATGTTTTTCTGGCTTTCTATCCACTCTTAACTTGATTGCTGTTTTCAATTTTCATAACAGTACTTGAGAGTTGAGTTCACTTTTTTTTTTTTTTTTTTTTTTTTGTGAATCTGTTGAACAGAAACTATATTTGTTAGGGTGTATGAGTCAAGAATGGATCTTATGAGGGCTGTCATCATTGGAGCAGACAATACACCATACCATGATGGTTTATTTTTCTTCGACATATTTTTCCCGACCGGTTATCCGCATACACCACCGGTATGTGTTCTTTTTGGGGGTTGTTTACATTTTAGTTACTAACGTCATGTGCTTAATTTCTGAACAACATAACGGTTTCTCAAAATGCAGAAAGTTCATTACCATTCTGGGGGCCTTCGACTTAACCCGAATTTGTATCACTGTGGTTTCGTATGTCTAAGTCTGCTTAACACTTGGCGTGGCAATGGAAATGAGATGTGGATTCCAGGAAAGTCCACCATGATTCAGGTTCTTGTCTCCATCCAAGGGTTGATCTTGAATACAAATCCCTACTTTAATGAACCCGGGAATGAATGCCATATCGGATCCAACATGGGCGAGCATATGTCTCGACAGTATAATGAGAATGTTTTCCTGTTGTCTATTAAAACCATGGTGTATAACATCAGGAGGCCACCAAAGGTAGATTTCTTATCCTTTTAGTGGATTCAATCATCCAGAGATTGTATAATCAGAAGCTGACAACTACCTTAAGCTTATTGCATCATCTAGAAAAAACAAATTTTGAATTTTTGTCGGTGGGGGCATGATTTATTTGGTTTCAAAGTTTCGGGTGGGGTTATAACCTAGGAAACACGGATTCTTATTTTGATAAAGTATCCGTATCGGACATGTATCCAACACCGATACTTCCTAACACTCATGTCCGACACTCGAAATTTTGTGTCCTCTTTTATTATTATTATTGTTATTTTTAATTTCATACACTTCACGGACAATTCATGAATACACCATTTCAGACTTACTTGTTTCAAGTAATCAATGAAACGACTACGAGATAGTGTTTGTGGGCTTTTAGTAGACATTTAAATAATAAGGAGATTATGTTTTTTGTTGGATATAAATTTGACTCGTATAACTAACTATGTGGGTTAAATTCAAACGCTATTTAAATTTCAACGTTCATGTTTATTAATTGTTTTTCATAGTTAGTAAAAACTAAAATATTTTGAATATCCGTATAAGTCCCAAAAAAAGTGGCACAATGGTTGAAGACTTGGGCTTTTAAGGTGTGCTGACTCAAGGTCTTAGGTTTGAGACCCATCCGTGACATTAATTTGTAGACATCTCATGTGTCTTCATTCATTCAGAGTCTCATATTGTCTGGCCTAGGGACGAGCATGGCCCCGGGTATAGTGGAGGAAAGCTTTTTTTAAAAAAAAAGTACATCATAAAAAGTACTAATAAATAGCTTGTTCTGACGTATCCGTGTCTTGCATTTTTAAATAATGGTGTGTCTCTATTTCCGTCTTCATATCTCGTGTTCGGACCCTTGCTTCTTAGGTTATAACTAAGATCATGAATTCGAGCCTTCCGTGCAGGATGCAGAAAATAACAAGTTATTTCCCTTGATAATTTAAATTCATCTTGTGTTGTATGTATGGTCATCAAGTTTATGTTTAGGACTCATATTCTTAGTTCATTGATGTTCATGTATCTTTTGCTGCAGCATTTTGAGGACTTTGCTAAGGGACATTTCTTCACAAGGGCTCATGATATTCTGATAGCATGTAAAGCATATACAGATGGTGCTCAGGTTGGATCTCTAGTTAAAGGCAGGGTTCAAGATTTCGAGGTGGGCGTCAAGAGCTGCTTGAGCCATTTTCAGCTGTCCTTGAACCAGCATATGAGTTTGCTTATTGATACTTTAAAACTAATTGGGGTCAGCGACTGCGAGAAGTTCTGGCAGCCCAAAGTGTCATCCGATTTAAATGCAATGAGAAACCAGATGAGCAGGGTGAAGCTCAATTAGAATGTTCGGAAGTCGATGATGCCGAAGAGGACAATGCTGAAGAGCTAGTTTCGGGGATAAATTCTGAACATGCTAACGTCTAACTGAAACGACTGTCCATAATAATTGTCCAGAGTAGTTTATAGTGTAGAGAAATGATAATAAATCATGCTGCTATGTCTATAATTTTCTTATAGTGAACGCATGATCTCGGATATTTGAGAATTGGAGATCGAACTTGTAACTTCATGGTTACTAACTTGAGGTTACTAAGTTTGATAAGATGTCGTGAGAGTTCGGTAGGTATTGAAGTGTCTTTCAATATACTGTGAAGCTGAAGTATTCGCGGCTTTCACTTTTCTCCAACTTGTTTTCTGTTTTTATATTTGTTTTTTTTTAAAAAAAAACAGGTCTGTTTGGTAACCAATTTAGTATATTGTTTTTCAAATTTCCAAATGTTTTTCAATATCAAAGAAAACCAGAAACGAATAGATGGTTTTTTAACGCTTTTATAGCCGTAGCAAATTGTTTTGTAATTACCTGTTTCTAGTTTCGTTCTTGATTGGAAGGTTATTGTTGGCTGTTTTGGTGCATTCTTTCTTTAAATATATTTCTACGGTCTCTTATGAAATAACTCCAACCTCTCCGTTCACAGTATTTTTAAGGTAATATTAGTTTATGTAGTTATTGTAGTCTAGCTTATGTTAGTGATGCAGATTTGTAGTTATGTTTGGGATGCATATTATTTTAGTCTACATTTAAACAGTTTTATTTTTTAGGTGTGTTTTTTATTTTTTATTTTATACAACTTACCATGATTTTTTTTTTTTTTTTTGGCGCTAAGGAAACTATAAAAAATTAATTCTCAGATTGGTTGTCAGGATTGTATTACACATATAATTTTATGCAATAATCAATCGCTTGTCTCCTACCCCATGTTTGTTACAATCAAATGTATCCTCCATCTTTGAATTTGTAATATAACATTATTACATATTAAAAATAGACATTAATACTACAAAAGAAGTTACTTACTCTGACCAAAGTAAGAAAAAAGCGTAGGCCTCCGGCAATTTGGCGACGAAAAAACTTCTTTGAAATACTAACTTGACCGTCTGCGTGTTGGTACTCAACACCAACCACCCTCACTCTCTTCTTTCTTGCAGATCACTCAAAGTCCACTAAAATAAAAATTCAGCATGGATACCGGCTAAAAGAAATCGGTATCAACAGTTGGTGCTAGAAGCACGATCTTGAGTAGCAATCTGTAAATAACTCAAATAGAAGGATATGAGTGATGTTGCGAGTCATAACCAACAAACTTGAGACAATGATCCATCTAAAGAAGAAGACAAAAGAAGGTTGACGGAAGCGAAAGTATGTTGTATTTGAGAAGAAAATACAAGGTGATGTTGCAAGTTGTAATCAAAAAATTCGAGGCAATGATCCATTCAGGAAGAAGATATAAGAAGGTTGACGAAAGCCACAAGTGTAACAACCCAACATTTTGGTTAATTTTGTAAATAAATAAATATTATTTGTTAAGAATGTTTGAGAAGTTAAAAGGACTAAAATTGCCCTTCAAAAGATTAAATGGTCTAAGGAATCGAGGGGCAAAAAATACTTTTTGGTTGAATAGGGGCAATTTTGTAAATTTAACACTGAAGGACAAAATAGAGAAAATGACAAAATAGGAAAAAGAACGAAAACCAATGATTGGGCTATAAATACCCCATCATTGGCACTCATTAGACCTAATCATCACCTAATAATTTGAGCCGCAACTTTTGGAGAATTTCATGCAAGCACAGATCTCGAGGCGTGAAACTCCATGCACTGCCATTGTTAGCTGTGCCGCCAGTGCCTAGGAGCCATGCGTCAACCATCTGTTCGCCCCCACGTTCGAGGAGGGACATCGATTGGGCCATGCCGGCACGCGTCAGCGCCATCCTCGGTGCAAACCAGTGCGCGCCTCCTTGTCGTCCAATCAGCAGTCGTCGTTTGCTGACAACCAACCAGCTCTCACCGTGCCTGCGACCAATCACGAGCCGCCTACCTGCACCGCCTTTACCTTGCAGCCACGCGTCACGCTGCCTGTGGACCACCCTCTCGTTTCTCAGCTTCGGATTGGCAGGCGTGCTTCCGAGCTTGCAGCGAGATCCGAACCTAGTTGCGCACCAGTTCGAGCCTAGCTGCGCGTCCCAAGCATGTCTCAACGCGCCCAAATTTGTTCCTAGCCAGATCTCAAGTGCTGGCGAGCAATCCTCCACGCGCTGTTTTCTGTCTTCACGCGTCGACGTCGCCGTCTCCGTCTCTGGTGACCAAAAAATTCCTAACTTTGCCCCTTTGGTAAATCTCGTGTCCTGAGTCTGTTTTTGCAGTTTTAAAGACCAAATTCTCACTCGTTTTTTTTGCATGACCACTTTTAGGTTTTGATTCTTTAAGTGGATTCTAATTTCGAGTTTCAAGGGTCGTTTCGAGTGGTTTTCAGCCAAGGTAAGAGACTATTTCACCAGTATGTGATCATTGTGGGTATTACTTGAACGTATTTATAATTAGTTAGGTATCGATTAATGTGTTTACTATGAAAGATGGTTTCTCGAGATTGTTGGCGTTTTGTGTTGCTTTGTATGTTTAATTAAGATAAGATGTAGCATGTTTTGGCTCGATAATAGTATGATTTGACTGTGAATGGTTCTAGGGTTTTAGGTTGTCTTGTATGTTATGTCTAGATCATTTCAACGTGATTCCCGAGATTGTTTGCTTCTTTATTACTTCGTATGTTTAATAAAGATAGAATCAGCATGAAGAGGGCCGAGGATAGTATGATATGCTTAGGTTTGTTAGTCCTAGAAAAGGGACCGTTAATGTTGAACCTGTTTAGGAGTTCCAAAGAGAACCATGTTCGAGTCGCCAAGTTGACCTGTTCTAAAAAGAACCGAGTTTGAGTAGCCGATTTTATGTGTTCCAAAGGGAACCTTTGAGCTCTACCCGAGTTTAAAGGTCCCAAAAGGGGCAAGAGATATAGAGCACGAGCTACAATTAGGTCTTAATCGCTAGATTCGGTAGGGGATTAGTTTAGGTTCTGGGCGTTGAGGAAGATATTCCTACTTCGTGGTAGTGTTAGGGATCAGAGGGCCATCTGATTAGCCATACCTACCCAAAGTTCGCTTGACTTTCTTAAGTGTCGTGCTAGGAGTGTGAGTCGGGAGATATCCCATTGCGGAGGGTCTTTGATCTAACCTTTCGCGCGAGTTTTGAAGTCTAGCGGCAACCAGATTGTTTCAATTAGCCGAGGTGCTCACACACTAGTATAGGTTACAAAGTTTAAAGTTAGAGATTTGAGATTAAAAATTATGCTATGAGCTTCAAGATAAGATTTGAGTTGAGTTAGAGATAAAGATTGAGACTTTTATGTAATCATGTTACTTTGTGTTTTGCTGGTTATTTATGTGTTCTTGTTAAATCCCGTGTTGGGATCCCTTACTGAGTTTTCGCGAACTCACCATTTCCATTGTGAAATCCTTCCAAGTACTCACAGGTGAACTGAGATGGCTGAGCTAAAGTTGGTGTGACTATGGGCAAGCCGCGTTAGAGTTTTTAAGTTTATTTTCAAGTTCATTATATGATTTATCATTTAAAGCATGAACCTTGTTTATGAGACATGTTAGCTTAGGATTTAATTGTATTTTAAGATTTTCCAGGCACCCTTGAATTCTGTTATCATTTTACATTATTCCAATAAATGCAATTGATATTTTAGCATGTCTCGGTGAGTTTAGTATTATTTAATTCATACATAAGGATTAAGGCTCCGAGTTTGACTCGGTGTTAGGTTAGGTCCTTACAACAAGTATATGGTATTTGAAACAAAAATACATCGAGTACTAGAGAACTAAAGTAATTCTTGGATTAGAAGGGATAATCACATCTAATGGGTAAGATCTTAGCAAAAATTGTGGAAGCCTTGAAATTCTATAGAACAAAGCATAATTTACCCAAAACGAGAAGGAAATCGAGCTTGAATGACATGTGGGCGACATGTGAAGAACGTCAAATCAAAAAAAGCAGGAAACGGTCCACTGCAAGAATGAAGGACAGAGTCTCACATTAGTCAAATCAATCAAGGACAAAGCACGATTCAAGCATCTAGATCTTGACATCGTTAGCAAAAAAAAAGTGAGGTGAAAGAAATCTGTGAGGGACAAGTGAGCTGAGAATTGAACCTTCAACTTCAAAATACTAAAACAAACGAATCCACCAACATTGATGAAAAACATGAAGCACACAAGCTAAAAATAAAGATTGTTATGACATAAGACTTGGAACAACCTTTGAAATACTTTGTGACATGTATCTGATCATGGATGTTCAGATATAATTAGTTAGGAAGGAGAAATACAATTAGGATTGAAGACCATAATCAAAAGACCTAAGACCGAAGACCGAAAAGCCATATCTCTTAAACAAAAGGTTAAGGGTAAAAAACACTCTAGCCACACCAACAATAATTGAAGTGATAAATATATATATCTATATCTCGATAGCAAAGATATATTCTTTCAAAATGTTGGGATCATACCAACCTCATGAGATTAGTATATATACCCTTTCAAGGTCGATATGATTCCTTGCGAAGTTGAAATGATTCCTCGCTGATTCGAGATGATTTCTCATTGAGTCAAGATGATTCCTCGCTCTAATGAGATAATTTTGTTAGGGGGTGTGCCTAAATGTCTAGTAGTTTGTAATTAAAGATCAACATTCAATGGAAGACATTTAATGTGTTATTTCAATTTTTAATAAATGTTACTATTTTTATTAATTGCGCATTTAATTTATAAACGTCATTCAACCTTATAGCATTAATTGGATTAATGGAAATATGCCCATGGTTATTTTGATGAACACTTGAAATAAATATGTGAGACATACAAGTGGACCTAGTTCTAACACTATTAGAAAACACCTTTTTCTCGACGACGGAATCGCCGACGGCTAATTTGCTGTCGGTAAAGTCGCAGTCATTTTATTGTTTATTCTTGAACACTCATTAAATTAATTAACGATTTTTCAAATATTAATTTGTTAAAAGTTATTGTTACTTTTTCTTTTTGCATTATTGTATATTCTCATTTTCTTTTTTTCTTGCCCGTTTGATCTAAGTTATTAGTTTAGATCTAATTTTTATTTTTCTAGATGTAAGTGTAGGTTAGATCTAAGTTATCAATTTGCCAGTTTATTAGTTTATATTTAATTATAAACTTTAAAATCTTTTAAATTAAATTCCTTATCCAAAATAATACATAAATAAATTCATTATGTTATAGGTTATCGTAATACAATTATGAATAAAGACTGGATTAATAATAGAGATAAAATATCAGATGAATATGCTCAAGGCGTTAAACAATTTTTAGAGATAGCAAAGGGTTATGTAAACAATGAGGGAAAACAAGATGTCCATGTAAACACTGCATGAATTCATATTGACACTTGATAGATGAAATGAAACGTCATCTATTCAATTATGGGTTTTCCACATCATACACTTTATGATTTTTTCATGGAGGACCATTTACTGTACCTAGGTATGAGTGTCGATCACCAATGAATAAAACACCACATGAACCAGAGTTAAGTAATCAAAATATGGTGAATGAAATGTTAGAACTACTTAACGAGGTGGTTGTCCCAAGTGTTGAAGATGATCAAGATGGAGAGAATATATTTAAAAATGTGATTCCATTGACAATCAATGAAGTTGATAGTGCAAGTTCGTTTCATAAGTTGATGAACGAAGCATGTAATCTGTTATATGCTGGGTGTACTTAAATCTCTTCATTAATTTTTTTTGATAAAGTTGATGCATTTGAAAGTTTATAACGGTTGGAGTAATACATCATTTGATATGCTTCTACAATTGTTGAAAGAAGCATTTCCAATCGATGCTAACATTCCGAGTACTTACTAAGAAGCCAAACGAAAGTTGTGCAATTTAGGATTGAGTTATAATAACATTCATGCTTGTAAATATGATTACATATTGTATCGAAATGAATATAAAGATTGTCTTGAGTGTCAGTATGTGGTGAGTCTCGGTATAAAACTAACGACGGTGTTGGAAAAAAGATACCTCATAAAGTATTACGTCATTTTCCATTAATACCGAGATTGCAGCTGTTATTTGCTTTAAAATATTATGCTTCTGACATGAGATGGCATAAAGAGAAGCGTGTTGAGGAAGAATGTGTATTAAGACATGCTACAGATGATGATGGATGGAAACATTTTGATAAAGAATATCCCGAGTTCGTTTCATATCCAAGAAATATTCGCTTAGGAATTTCTTCACATATATTTAACCCATTCGGAAATATGAGTACGGCGCACAACATGTGGTCAATCATGTTAGTGTCATATAACTTACCACCTTGAAAGTGTGTGAAAGAAACAAATTGTATCTTGTCATTATTGATTCCAGGTCCAAAATCTCCCGGCAAGGAAATTGACGTTTACTAGCAACCATTAATTGAAGAGTTACAACAATTGTGGCATACTTGTGTAGAGACATACGACTCATTTACTGGTGACTACTTTAAAGTGCATGCTACTTTATTGTGGACAATTAATGACTTTCCTGCGTATGGTGATTTGTTTGGTTGGTGTACGAAAGGGTATCAAGCGTGTCCTGTTTGTAAAGAAGAGACGTCGTCGATAAAAATTTGAAATAAAATGTCATACACGTAGGTATCTTTCACGTGATCACAGTTGGCGTCGCGAAGCAAGTTATTTAATGGTAAGACAGAATTACAACAAAGCCCTAAAGTTGTTAATGGCAACGATATATTGCATGAACTAAATATGTTTAATTTTTCCGCGTTTAGTAAACACCCAACTAATCAAGATAAAAAAAAAAACCCAAAATCAATTAGAGGAAAAAAAGCATTTTTTTCAAACTTTTGTGAAAACGTATAATGAAACTCTAGTCGAGATTACAACAATTGGGGATAGGGGATTTGAACTCGTGACCTCATGGTCATTTGATATTCACTGATGCGGTTGAGCTACTGCTCTTTTGGCTGCTACTACACTACTTAGTATTGAGTGAGTTTGAAAAGTTCAAACTTACTTATTACATCGGACATAATTGAAGCTTAAGTTTAATTTAATTAACTAAGTTAAATATACCAGATGTACTAATAAGTTATATTAAAGAGGAATAATTAATATATTAGATTTATTAATTAAGTAAATAATTATTGGAGAATTATTAATTAAGAGACAAGTAATTAATATGTTGGACATATTAATTGTATTAATCATTTTTAGATAATTACTATAGAGAGAAGGTTAATTAATATATTGAATATATTTTTGTACATTTATTTGGAAAATAATATGTTGGATATATGTTAAAGTTGACGTTTATTGGATAAATATCAATTAAAAAAAATATCATATTAAATATATTGTAAATTCCAAACTACCCTCCCTAAATCGGAAGAGAAAATTGATTCCCAATGGGGAGGGAAGTGATTTTTGAATTTTTGTAATAAGGAAGGAGGAGAGAAAAAATTTATTAGATAAATATTATTATCCAATATCTTATAATATAAGATATTGAAAGATATTA
Source organism: Cyclanthera cordifolia (assembly GCA_037832605.1). Lineage (NCBI taxonomy): Eukaryota > Viridiplantae > Streptophyta > Magnoliopsida > Cucurbitales > Cucurbitaceae > Cyclanthera > Cyclanthera cordifolia. The sequence continues at coordinate 12,657 of JBBMEG010048523.1, forward strand.
TTGTTTTCTAATTTGAATCTTCATTCTCTACTAAAAACAGGTCATCTCAAACAGAGAACACCCCATTTAAAGTTGAGATCTTTCTTCTCCTTCTCTTAATGCTAAATTTGTGTCCAAACACAAAATACTACAAATATGTATATAAAATCTAAATTTATTCCAACATGTTGGAGTTAAAGGTCATATTCTAACAAATTGCTTTAAATTTAAAAGTTGTTGAAAAAATAAGTCATTTGAGAAGAATACTATTGATTTTGTTTAAAACAATTTTTTGCATAATGTTGTTTGTTATTCATGTGGTAAAATTGGTCACAAATTCAATACTTGTTATCTAACAAAATTGAATATTACAAATGTTGAAACTAAATTAAAAAGAAGGATCCAAGAAATGGGTACCAAAATATATTGTTGAGTTTTCTTTGTAGGTGTTATTTAAAAAGTCAAGTAGGTTGCTTGGGTTCAAATTTGAAATTACTTCACATGAAGCAACCATGACTTTCTTGAATCCAACAAAGGAAAATTTGCATGTTCGGTAACTTCATTACTTTTAAAATATTGAGATAAAATTAAAATATCATTTGGTCCCTAGAGTATGGAGTTTGTTCCATTTTGTCCCTTAACTTTCAAATATTATTCCTAGACTATAATATTTGTTCTATTTTCGTCCTTCAACTTTCAAATATCCAATTTTAATCCCTCGACTTCCATAAAAAATCAAAATTGGTCGATCTACTCCAACTTTGAATTACATTTAAAAAAATATCTCCTAACACTACAACGAAAAAGGAATAGATGACGGTCTATCCAAGTTTTTTTTAAAAACGCAGATATACGGTGTCGGTCACTTTTGGTGTCGGACATTTGGTGTGAGTCTGGACAATTGGTGTCGGTCAGACCGACACCAAATATGACCGAAACCAAAAGAACCGACACCAAACCGGCCCAACAGATATATGGTGTTGGTCTGGACAATCGGTGTCGGTCAAACCGACACCATATATTAAAAAATCGGCCCAACAGATAAATGATGTCGGTCTGATCGACATTAAAAGGTAGACCGACACCTAAATTACATTTCAAAACTTTAGTTATATTTTTCTCTTCTTCATTTTCGACACATTACCAAGAAGGCAATAACATCACCAACTTTCAAAAAGAAAATGGAAACGTGTAACAACCCAACATTCTAGAATACGCAGGTGTTATAGGTGCATGTATTTCAAATACCATAAATGACAATAGTTTAAAGCATGCGCATGCAAGTAAATTTTAGAAAATCGCAGAAATAAATAAAAACACCAATTCAAATCCATACAATAATGGGATACCATAAGTTAAATACAATGATAAAAGAGAATATTGGAGTTTAAAGCAAAACATAAAGTAAACATGATGATGCAAGAAATGAATGACACCATGCCTATGATCCATGCAGCTCCCCGACCTAACAACCTCGGAATGGGTCATTACCTGAAAATGTAAAGGGTGAGTACATCGAAATACACCAAGTAAGAAGCCTCGCAATGGGGTAAGTATGTAAGTAAAGTCAGCCAGAACTAAGGCAAGAACTATTTAGAACTAAGGCTACATGCCTCGAGCACACGGGCACGTGCCCGACCTACTGGTTGGCCCGAGTAAACAACGCAAGATGGTCTAATGATTGGAAATCAAGGGCCCTCACGGATATTGAAGGAATACGCGAATTTCGGGGAATCACCGAACCTCTGTCTGATGGATATGAAAAGACAAGGGCACATAATGCTCACTAGCAACAACGATTTAGGGAACTTCACACAACTTCTTAAGCTTAGAAGAATACTAGAGCTAATCAAAACTCTCCAGGTGGAAGAATCTCTGAGGGGAGGGGGGGGGGGAGTGGGTTTACACCAAGCTCCCTATCTTGATATCCTAAAGAAATTCAAATAAGTCATCGCCATACTTGGTTGACTAAGAACATAGTGAATCGAAGTGAACCATGAGTGAGGGAAACGCGTAGGATCCCTAAACCACAAGTTGGGGCACCATCTGCTAACCTCAGGCATGCGGAAACCGTCTTACTAAGGCCAACATCTCAAGAATGCACACAACATGCTGATAAGCATCTCTCCACGCCATCATCTGTCTCAGCGGCTTCTTCATACTAGGGATAAGGCATCCCCCACTGAGGTGAATACCACTGAATAGCTGGGTCAAAAAACACACGAAGGCTATCCCACGAGATAGTAAGGTAAACCAAGTGCATCAACTGAGTACAACAAAGAAAATAGTTATGTGTGCATTTCTATCACTAACTATGGAAACAATGATGGGCTATCGCTCCCTAGATTGAAATTCTCTAAGCATGCTACTATGGTTTGATGACTATGAGAAATCAGGGCCGGCAGACTCTAAGACCGCTAAGAAAGGTGTGCTACAACAAGATAACTATCAGATAGAGCATGCTCGATGTCCCATATCACCGAAAAACTAATCATAATAGACAAACAAAAATAACGTCATAACTACTGGTTCAACATCCCTTGCTACGGAACATTAATTATGTGGAACAAAACAATTGATAAGCACCAAGGTTGCTTGGTTTTACAAAGCTAGAGGTTCTTCTAGGATCCTTGTAACAACTAACAAATATGGAAAAACTCAACACTTGATTCCAACCAAGAGTTAAGTTAGAATGGTGAATTCACTCTTAGATCTAACTTAGAACCTATGATGGTCACTCTTAGATCCTAAGACAACTCACTTCAGAATTAGTTCGATCAAGACTAATCCAATGAATTGATTTTACATTCAAATCTAAAGCAAGATTTAAAACAAAGACAACAGCAAAAGGGGTCAAGAAAACTCAAAGTTTGATATCAATATTCTTTTCAAAATGTGGTATTACAAGCCATTTTTAAGGCCAAAATTTTGTGCATGGCTTGGAATACAAAAAGGACTAAAAAAGCTCTTAAATGCACTTTGTGGAAAATAAGACCTTGAAAGCCAAAAATCAATGTACATTAATTAAGAGGCTTAAATGCTAGACAAAAGAGTAGATTGGCTTTAAATATACCTAACAAACTCATTTAAAAGATCTTTAGCAATTATGAGCATGTTTGACAAAGTTTGAAATTAAAAAGGTTCAAAAATAAAAAATCTTGAATTCTTTTTTGGCTTAAAATTCTGCATGTTTATTTTTATTGCTTCTTGTATTTGATCCTTCATTAGAATACTATAAGGTGGTTGTTGGATTCGTATCATCTCCCTTTCTTTAAAAGGATTTGTCCTCAAATCAAGATCTTCATTTCCTAGTTCGAATACCTTGTGCTTGCCGTCATGGATAAACTCAGAAGAAAATTTGAAGAGTTTCCCCACAATGATTGAGTTGGCATTGTATTTGTTCTTGTTGCTAACTTTAGGAGGCTTTCTGTCAAGATGTTGTATAAGTTTATTTCCCACCTGTAAGAACTCAAAAGAAACACTAGAGAAATATGGTTTGAGTTAACCCGTTTGGTAACAAGTTCTTTGATATAAAAGACTAAAAATATTTTTCTTTGTAAACAAAATAGATTTAACCTCACTTGCTCTTCCACACAAGCTCACAACATTGACTTTTCCCACATTTTTCTTTATTGGCCATAAACTAATCTCATGCTTTTTTCTCTAACTCTTCTTTTCATCATATTTTTTTTAACTAATTCACATGCTTTTGTTTTGGCCTTTTGTGTCTTTTCCTCTAACTCACACAAATCAACATATATATCATTAAGAATAGGTGTTACAATGGTAGAATGATTACAAGAAAGTGATTCCTCATAATCTAGTTTCCACCCAACATCAGTAACATCAATTGCAACTAAACCCCAATTCATTTTATTTTCAATCTTACCATTTTTTTTCTTCAACCAAAATCTCACTTTTAGTACATAAACTATCATTTTCAAAAGATGGTTGAAATTTTGAAATTTGTTTAGGTTTAGTGTACCTTGAAGAATGCCTTTCACGATATGCTCTTCTTTCATTCATTTCCTCCCTAAACATTTTTGTTGATGCCGAAAAATGGTCAACGAGTATCCATAGTGAATTTGTTTAAATTGAGGACGAAAGGGCCTTCAAAAAAGCAAAATTAGGACACATTGGTGTGGTGTGAGCCACAACGTCTCCGATGCCTAAGTCAGAAACGGAATTAGGGAGAGTAATTTAGAATACTAAGAATGGCTTGAGAGTACCTAGCTTAGGATCCGTCCCTCAAAAGGGAGACATGACTTGACTTTTATAGAAGCTGGTCTCGTAACCGCTGCAGCTCACTTATGACGATATAATGGTCGACCGTTAGAAACGTCCGCTATTAAGCTTGGTATGAATACCGGCATAACTCCTGGATGTTACCCTTTGGAGGTGTAACGGTCTTGATTTAGGACTCGGTCAACTCTTCGGAGAGTACTGACACCCACCGTCACCCAATCGGGCAGACCCACTCGTTGTAACGGGTAACACCGCGAGGTCCAGCGCCTTCATACGTTACTTAGACTCGGTCGACTCTTCGAAGAGTCCTAACCTCCACGTCCAATCCACTCGGATTGACCTACTTGTTGTAACGGGCGACAACACGGGGTGCAACACCTCCAATCGTTACTTGGACTCGGTCGACTCTTCGGAGAGTCCTGACCTCAACGGCCAATCCA
>JBBMEG010048534.1:6128-17311 GCA_037832605.1 Cyclanthera cordifolia
TCATAAAATTCTCCAATCAACTGGTCATTAGTTTGAATCGAATATTTATAAGAAGTATTTATTAAATAACTTTTAAAAACAAACTACATCAGAAATTAGTTTTTCACTACAATCATTACCTTTAAATATTCAAAAATAATTTATTATTTTAAATATTAATTCTAAATACACATAAAAACTACACTTAAACGAGTTTTTTACTGCAGCACTTCTATATATTGAAAATAAATTTTTATTATAAAAAATTAAATTTAAACCAGCTAATCATTACTTTTAAATATTCAAAATAAACTATCATTCTAAATACTCAAAAATAATATATTCAAACAAATTTAACTATTAATTATTTTTAAATATTCAAAATCAATTATTATTATTATAAATACTGTTTTTAAATATTATTAAAATCTCAATTTAAACATTCTTTAAGTCTTGGGCCTTTAATTCAAACCCCACCCTCCCCTAGAAAAATAAAAAGTGTCGAATATATATATATATAAATATTTAAAAAGAAACAAAAAGAAAAAGAAATTTCTCTTGTGATTTATTTTATCTTTATACGAAAAAGGAAAATGTGTGGTAATTGCATTTGTTTTTGCAGTAAAAAAAGTCGACAGCAAACGAAAATAGGAAGTAGTTTTTTTCCTTATAGAAGAAATGTGGCAGGTAACGCGACAGGAGCGGGAATGACTGGAATACCCCCCTGACATTTCTTTTTGTCTTTTTTTTTTTTTTTTTCTTTTTTTTCAGAAAGTGTTGGTGACCTTTCCATTTTAGAATAAATTATAAATTTACTTATTATTATTATTATTATCATCATCATTAAAGTTTAGTTCCTTTCCTTTAAAAAACTAGGGAGAAATTTATAATTTAGTTTGTATGGTTTAAACAAATTATAATTTTGTTCTTAAAATTTGACTATATCTAAAAAAATAGTCTGTTTTCCATATTTATTAATGAATAAAATATATTAAAGTTAATTTAGTTGTGTGTTTAATAATTAGAGTGCAAGTAATTGATTTGATAAAAAAACATATCGCTTCATACATCAAAAATTACATCTACACACTTAATTCGTCTATAATATACCGTGAGCTATTCTTTATATTTTATCAGACCACTGGGATTAAATTTTATTTATCCAAACCATAATTATTAAATTTTATATTTCTTCAAACTATAAGAACTAAATTTTATAGTTATCAAAATCATAGATATTAAATTTATAATTTATCGTTGATTTTAATATAGTTCAACCTCGTTATCACGAGTTTGTTTGCGAGTAAAATCTTATATACATGGTTTGTGGTCACTTTTTCGATTGGTTAAAATACTATATTGGTTCATAGACTTTGAGATTTGTTTTATTTTGGTTCATAAACTTTCAAAAGCTCAATTTCAGTCTTTAGGCTTTTAAGTTTGTTCAATTTTGCTCTCTGGACTTTCAAATTTGGTTCATTATGGTTCATGAAGTATTAAATGTTCAACTTTAGTCTCTATACTTTCAAAATAAATTAAATTTAGTCCTTAATTGAATTTTTTTTTGTTAAGTTTTATTTACAAATTAACCATATTTATTTATAAGTTTAAGAAATATGTTCACATATTTGTTGAACCAATTTAAAAAATATATATCTTCAAATTTTGTATAGGGCAATTTTATTTTTTATTTTTTTAAAATTGTAGGGATTAAAATGAATTTTTTTTTTAAGTTTGAGATTAAAATTGGACATTTGAAAGTATATGGACTAAAACGGAACAAATTTAAAAGTCTAGTGACTAAATTAAACTTTTGAAAATTCATGATTAAATTGAAACAAACCTTAAAAATAGTTATTGAATACTCTTAATAGAAAGAAATATAATTTTTTTGATAATAAATAAGTACACTATACCTGAATGATCAGGTCTGTCTCTAGGCAGAAACAAATTAATGTCACAAACAATTATCGAACCTGAAATCTTAAAGGGAGTATACGTTCAAATTTAAGTCATCAACCAATTGCGCTGTAACCAAATATAATTAAAATATAGTTAAAGACAAAGGAAAGAAATAATGAAATATAGTTTTACAAGTTTTTTCAGTGTCGGAAAAACTTTTAAAATTAAATTAAAATAGGTTGGCGCGCAAACGACGTTGAAAAGGGAGGAGGAGGATTTTCGTCCGTGGGATTATTTCCCGCCAGAATAAGGAATTATGGACCGTCGATTGTTGAAACGACAGTGGATTGGATAGGATAATAATAACATTATCCAATAGGGAAAAAGAAAAAGAATGTCGCTCGCTCCAATGTATAAAGCCGACGAAAGCTGTAACGCTTGTGTCGTCCTCCTGTCATCCACTCTCTCCCCTACCCTTGCCCTCCCACCTGTCAATTTTCAATTTATTTATGCTATGTTTGTGATCAAAAAAAAAAAAAAGAAAAAAAGAATAAGAATATTGATGATCCCGAGACATGACCGTTGGTTGAAGGTTTGTATTCTGAAGGTATGCTTCTTCTAGATGTCACGTTCGTGACACATTAATTTGTAGTCTTCCTGATCCTTGGTCTAGAGACGGACCTGTTACTCGAGTATAGTGTGAATATCTGTCTAAAAAAAATGATAGTTTTCAATTTTTGACCGATGGAGAATTATTTTTCTAATAATTATATTTTTCTCAAAATCATAATTTTATGTTTCTCGTATACTTTTATTCCTTTAATAACTTTTTTTTATTCTTTCCATAATTTTTATTTTATTACCATTTTCTTTTCTAAGTACACACTCATTTTTTCAATAATAATTTTATTCACTCAAATAGAAATAATAAGTTTTTTCGTAATCGTATACTTTCATATTCACCGCTCAGTTTTCATTCTCCCACAATCATTATCATTTTCCACTCCTAAATGTGAATGATTACAAGGAAACGAGAATCAGAAAAATATAACTTAAAACATTCAAATTTTCAGCTTTTATGAGAACACTATCATAACCAACAAAAGTTACATCTAGAGGAGCATTTACAAGAAAGTCAATGTATATTTCATCTGATGAATCCCCTTTCTTCACAGCTTATCAAGGTGTAGGTATAACAAAGCTTTCTGATAAGGTCTTTTGGCTGTGTCTTCTTCGATTATATCTACGAGAGGTTTCGGTTTCCATCTGCTCTCAGGCGTAAGAACATTGCACACAACCAGGAACAGTTAATAAAAATGGAAGAAAATGTCGAGCATAGACCTCGAGAACGTACTACGAAATTCAGAAGGACATGTTCTTATTCAATTAAGCAACAAACCAGTAGAGTTTATAAGATAGCCAGTCTCACATATTGCAAAGTTGACAGTGGCGAATGTATATTCCCCGTCGTATTTTCATATCGATAGCCTGCATCGTATCGATAGCGTGATGTAATGACCTCAATACATATTGAATTTGAGATGCATTACTTGTAATTCTTCACTACCATTGTGTATTGCTCTAGAATCATTGTAGTGTTGTGTTAACTCTTTTACCTATTCATGAACCCAACCAAATCCGCTCGTTTCGTTGTCGCCTACTGCTACTTTTCGTACATTAATAAATTTGATGCATATGTTTTTTTAACCGGTGATTTAAAGTTTTCGCTCCACTACATACTCAAGATATACTTGATGCATAATTTAATAGTAGATCAAATCTATTTAAAGGGATTGAACTGAAATTTCTTTTCATGAGGATAAATGTACCGTTAAGTTCTCTTGGAAGTGCTTCTCGATGTTGCTTAGACATGTCGGGTGGAGGTGGCGGAAAATTAGTATTTTAGAAGACGATGATGTTTTTTTTTCATGAAGAAGAGGGAATGGTTGGTTTTTTGTGATAAATGAAAGAGATGATTTCTTTCGTTTTTCTTTTACCTTTATTATTTAGTTGACTATAACATTAACTATTTTGAATTTGAACTTCTAACATTTGGGCTCAAAGACCACACATGTTTACAAGTTGTCTCTGAGGTGTGTTCAAATATTAAAAAAAAAAAAAATTAGGGCATGTAAAATGGCGTGTCGAACACGTGTCCAGAAGTGTCCGATACGTGTCCGACACGAATTCTTTCCCTATTTTGAAGTGTCTGTGCTTCATAGCGCAACACAAAAGTATGACTAGGGGTGTACGTGGGTTGAGATAAAAGTTGTTTTTGGACCAATTTAAAAGTTCTAGTTGGTCACTTTTCTAACCCAACCCAATTAACGAAACCACCCAATCCAACCCAATTAAAAATCCTATATTTTTGGGTTGGGTTGGGTCGGTTCACTCTGTACACACCAATATATCATAAGGGAAATTTCGAATGTTGGGATGGGATCAAACCAGTGGCTTTTAATGTATAAATTTAGTGCAAAAAACATATGAAAAATTAAAATTGGCATACATGAAGCTCGAGCCTAAGTTAGTACAAAAAGCTGTCCACGACCACAACTCCAAGAAGTAGTTTTATTCAAATTTTGTAGTATTCAATAAATATGGGTTCAACCAAATTTCTATCAACCTGAGAACTGAACCAATTTTTTTGAGTTTCTTACGGTTTGAGTTAAGTAGTCCGAGTTTAACAAGTTACCGGTTATTTTGTTAGAGCTACTCGGTTAGATATCCATTTTGTCGCAGGGTGGTCATCCATTGACTGCTTGGAAAGATTATCTACCTAAAAAGGTTCAAAATTGAGGTCCATCAAAAATATTTTTGACTTGAAAATTCTTATCTTCATGGTGTAAAAAGAATGTGGCTCATTTATGCTTGACATTGTTTATTTGTCATAGTTGAGTAATGAGTACCTTACTTTATTGACAGTTGGTTTCTGTTTGAGCTTTTGAAGCACTTTCCATCTTCCTCGTACAGCTATCATTTACGAAACAAACTACATCTCGGGGTGTCGGTGCAGGTTATTGGTTGAAAATCTTGACAAACTCCAAGATTTTGCCCACCAGCTTTCTTTCTGCCAATTTTATGTTCAGTTTCCATGTCTGAATTTAGCAGATTAGCTTTTCGCTTTTGAATCTCTCATTGGCCTACTAGTTAGATCAGAAAGATAGAGTTTCCTTTCTGACACTCTTTCATACCACTTCTTCGCCTGCATGAAACACGAAACTAGTTGTGAAAACCATATAAAACGAGCTCGTAAGAAAGCTGTCTCGCAGCAGAATGTACATTGTTCACCATCACAGTAGAAATGAAAGGAATTTCGAGTGATTGTCATGCCTTTGATCTTTGTTTGCCGTTGGAGTTTCCTTTTTCTCTCCTATTTACGCCCGATACTTTCTCGGACAAAGAATGAGGTTTCGCCTTTTGCTGAATAATGTTTTCATTGCCTTCCTAACGAAGTTACGAGAAATTTGTCTGCTCAAGTGTGTTGAAGGCATGGATGGTTGGAATTCTATCCTTAAAACTTCTATAAGGCTTCCTTTGATCCATAGTATCTATGCTAGGCAGTATAGTATAGTATAGTTCCTTTTTCATCATCAATATTCATTGTATCATGAAAAAATAAGAGGAAAACTGATGATGTGCATAGTTGACGCAGGGGACTGCATTTCATTCATTTCACGGCTCTATCAGCTCGACTCGAGCTTTTCCTAAGCAATGTCTTCTCTCTTAATCTCACATGTTCAGAGGCTCCCCTTTGCTTGCCCATTAGTAAATTGACGAATGAAATCTGTAATCACTTTCAAGGTCCTTGATATGATGGCTCTAAGTGCTAGAAGAAAATATAGGAGAACTCATATGGATTCTATTTGATACAGCATCATTGTTTCTCAATGGGCTCGAATTGGTCGATTCAAACGCTAAAACCAGAAGAACCAAAAGCAAGATATTAACGAATAGCGAATTCATAACACAGCCATAGCCACAAGACTAACACCATAACCATCACCAGAAACACGCAGACATTCATCAAAGCTTAGGATATGAGACACCAATAAAGTTCTTGGATGATAACGGTATCATGTCAAGAAATGGAAGCTAAAGGAAGAAGAATCTGACTTGTGCAGGGAGGGAAGAACTTCCGAAAGGCTCTGCCTGCGGCAGAAGAGGTCTTTCACGGCTTAGAACCCTCGAACCAGGACTACAAGATAAAACATCATATCCATTCTCATGTGCCATGCCAGTGAGGAGATGAAGTCACTGGTTCATCACCTTTAAAAATATCATCGAAAAGATCATCAATCAGAGAATTGCCACCCATTATAACTTTATTCTCTGAGCACCCGTTTCTCATTCAAACCTGACCAGGGGCTACTCGGTCCAGGCAGCGTATCCAAACGAATCAGCTGCCACCAAACTTAATATGAAAATCAACATCTCTGGAGCTCTTGGTAATGAATAAGAGTTCAAGAACGATTTCTGAGGCGAATAACCCAAAAGAATATTCTCCTCTGCAACAATTTCTCCATTTTATTCCCCTTCAACAAACCTCCATTTAACTGATCCTCAACTTCCTTCAGCCGCTTCAATTTCAAATAACAAACGGCGGGAACAGCTAGCCTGTGAGTTTCATTAAAGGGTTAACTCAGAATCTCTCGAGACAGTTGCAGAGAAGTTAAAGAAAAAAAAAATAGAACAAGGATTTAACACCACACAAGCTGTTGGAGAAGATTTGATTTTGTGGACAACAGAAAAGCTCTAAGCCAAAATAAAGGACAATTAGACTGCGCAGAGAATCTGCATCAGTAAATTAGAATTCTCCAGACGTTCAATAATTCAAAAATTCCTACAGACAAAGCCAAGAGTTAGGAAATACAAGCTGTCATTCACAGTTGAGATTCATAAAAACACGGGAAGAAGAAGAATATAGTCCCAGATGTAAAAAGTTAAGGAAACTTCCTTTCGAAAAATGTAAGTGTCTCAACTTCAGTTATATCCATACAAATGTTCTTACAAAAGTACATCGACCAAAACCTAGGAAAAGGAAATAACAGAAAGTGTTTTGCAGTGTTTTCTGAAGAGTTTATCTCTAATGAATCTTCCTTGTAGCTGCTAAATTGTATAAAACAATGGTTTAAATGCCTGTTCGTGGGACGCGCTCTTTGGCAACATGCAGGAAGAGAGTTTGATCATTCAGAACCATCTGGGAAAGAGTCCAGTGCATTTTCCTTACCGTTCACGTAGAATTCGACGACTGCTTTCATTCTAGGAAACTTGTCGGGATGGTAATTTATATGAATAATGACGGGTTTCAACTGTCTGAGTTTTGGGTCCTTTCGAACAGTCTTGAAGAGTACCTTACTGTTCATGAAGAGATACATATCCATGGTTCTCTTGGAAGCATGAAGCCCATCGCGTCCTGGACGAGAAGGATAAAAGAGTTCCTCGTTGAAAACAGCTTGGTCCCATGCCTTTTCTTGAGAAAGGCGAGTAGCTACACGATCCAAAAGCTCGAATGAAGGAAGTGTAGGCCTAATGTAGAAGAAACCAGAGTTGTAAACCCATATTCTCATAGTGTGTGCATACCTAGCCCAACCCATGGCAGGTTCATCAAATACATCATTGTATCCGTAAGCCGTTATATTGTTGTGACCATCACTCATTGACTCCACATCCGAATCTCGGTACAGATGATCAAAGGGGTTCTGCAAGTAGACTATATCAATGTCCGAAAGAAGAACACTGTATCCAAGTTGCAAAAACTCCCTCAGAATATGGAACTTCAATGCAGAGACTTGGTGGTTGCCTCCTTGCTTTCCGACTGAATCAATGCTTTTGTCAGGATCTCTCTTGTAGACAGGAACACCATTGGATTTGCAGAATTCTTCGGTCTGGTCGTCGAGAGCCACGACTAAATAATTACGTATACCAACCTTTTGAATGCTGGTATACCAAACCTCCAACATGGGTTTTACATTAGAATTTGCAAGTGTCACAATCAGCTCCTTCTGAATAGCAACTTTCTCCAGGAGCTTCGACAATCGAGGATTTATGGATTCATCAGGGAGTACAGGTGGGTTGGTTCTAAGACTTTTAACAGTACCAAAGGGACCAGCCTTGTGATTTTCACCAAGCGACAAATATTGCTTCTGAGCATGATCTTTTGCTTGTTCCACTATCCTCAGCTCCCTTGTTAGATCGTTGAGACGCTTCTCCAACTGGGTGTTCTTCTCTAGCATTGAAACAACATCCGCTTTAAGCATCTGGAACCGCTCCGAAGATTCACACGAGGAAGAGGACTTAGCCTGTAAAAGAAGAAAAGTCAGAAATTAAGGATACACAAAAAAAAAAAAAAAAATTCCTTTAAGATGTCTGAAAGACTAAGATTCCATAATCTTGTAACTGCTAAGTAAGCTTAAGATAATAAAACAAAGGATACCTTCAACAAACTTCCAAACAAAGTCTAAATTTGACCTCAAGGTCCAGAATAGCAAAGCTATATATCAAGTCAACTAAATTAGATGATTAGATTATGATATACTCATTTTCTTAATTGATAAAAAAGAAGAAGCTGAATTCAGCTAAGCCTCTACTGTTCGTGTAGTGTTTTGGCACATAGAAATGTTCTAAATTATCCAATCTGACACATAGAAGTATACTAAGTTATTCAAACCCGAACATTTATTTTATTTTTACTCGATTATTAACTAAATGAGCCAATTTTAACCTTCGTTTTTTATTTTAATTCACAGATTCAAGAGAATTGCACAACCCCTGACCTTGCAACCTAACCAAAAAGTAAACACCACCAGAAGAACCGATTCAGCTGCGTACAATAATGCTCATACTATCCACAACTAATTCAGTATAAATTTCACCACTTAATAAGATGAAATTAAAATCGTAAGGTTCTCTACTCACTAAGGTAAGAAATAAAATATAGAACTCTTTTTATTTACATGATATATAAATTACAAAAAAAAAAAAAGTAAAATCCAAAACGCTTGAAACTTCAAAACATAAATGCCAAATTAGGATTCAAGTGGCTATCAGAAACAATAAATAACGTCTCAAATCGCATAGAAACAGGAATTAGGGAAAAAAGGAAGGAACCAGAATCTCCGATTTGCCGAGTCGACGGTTCTGGACAGGCAGATCAGAGGTGAAAAGACCATGGGGATAGAAGAAAGCAAAGAGGCAGCCAGCAAGAACTCCGATTACGATGGCGAAGACGATTCGGGGAACGCGAGGAGACTGAGATTTGTCTTTACGACCGGCCATGGAGAAATCAAGCGCGGTTGGGAGTGAGTTAAAGCAGAGCAGAGTAGAGACTTCAATGAAGGAAGATCATAGAATCTTCTTGGAATTGAAGATTGAACAATTACAAATCCATAAATATAGAAATGGGATTGGATTCTGATACTGAAGAACACCAGAAATTTTAGTCGTCGGAATTAGGATGAGAGAGAAAGAAGAGAGAGAAGTATGACTTTTATTTTCTGGAAGGCGATGGTGAAGAATTTCGTTATAACACTTTTTCACTAAATCTGAACTGGGCTGGGCCTGATCCAGGCCTGGGTTGGGCTTGGATACTTCCATCCAATGTATGTTTTTCCATTTTTGCCCCTCGTTTACCTATAAACTAGGGGATATTTGTTTGGTTTTTGTCGGTTTTATGCCAAACCGATAATCAAACCAATATCATCGAGTTTTTAAAAATTGGATCGAAACTGATGTACCATTGGTTAGATTTTTAATTGATTTGCTTCGATTTTATTTCGATTTTCGATTTTAATAAAAATTTTGGTTTGTTTTTCAATTTTTTGTCACATTCTCAATTTGAATTTGAATTTTATTTTAAAGACTTTTGTTTTAGACTTTTATTTTACTAACATAAAAAATAATACTTTTTATAAGTATCGCAATATTTTTACTTTGTTTTTCACATTTAAATTGATTCTTTAATCAAATTTAAATTCCAATATTTATATTTTCTTTCTTATTATATATATATTCGGTTTAGTTCAGTTTTTATTGGTTTTCCATAAAAAACCGAAACCGAACTGATATTATTCAATTTTTTAAAATATCAAATGGAATGATTTAATGTTGTTCTAAAAATATATTCGAACAAATCCATTGGATCGATTTGGTTCGAGTCGGTTGGTTGATTTCTGATTTTTCCTTTCACCCCTACTATAAACAGTTAACACTACTAAATTGGTCAGGAAATTTTGTGATAATCAAGTTCAACACTACATCATAGTTCGATTCTGATAATCAGTATTTAACTTTTATTTGTTGAGCAATAGTGCCATTTATGTAAGATTTGTGATTCCCATCACCAATACTAAAAAACAAAATAAAATAAAATAAACAGTTAACCCCAACCTTTTCCTTTCATCTATTAAGTCAACGTTAGAATTTGAGATAAAAGAAATGATTACCATATCATAAGATAAATATTCCACCGGTAACATCAAAGGGTGTGTTTTATTTATTTATTTATTATTATTATTATTTTGTTTAGAAAAGAATATAGTGGAGCGAAGAAGAGTTAAAGAATTAATAGTAGCGTCTCTAAGGGGCTAGCGTAGTTGGTTGAAAACTTAGGTTCGAGAGGTGTGCTCCTTCGAAACTTATCTGTGACATTAGTTTATAGTCTCCACTTATTTATTGTATTCTGATGTCGAACTAATGACAGACATGACTACCCGAGTATTAATTTTAACTACTCTAAAATATCATAACAAACGCACCTCATTGTTTTAGTTATAAAAAAAAAAAAAAAAAAAAAAAAAATTAACACAATAACCTGTGGATTAGTTTAGGGAAATTAATCATAAAATGCCAATTTGATTTAATATTAGTACAAAATTAAGAAAAATGATTCGCTCTGTGTGGGGACCACCTAAACGCAGCCATCATTTGATTAAACAGCAGCTTTGTTTGGTAACTCACACGAAAGCCACCGCCGCCACTCAGATTTCAACCTTTTGACCAAAATAGTATTTCCAATAAAAAAAAAATCTGTTAATTTATGATTAAAATAATAATAATAATAAAAGCGGCAAATTAAGATTTATAGGGCGCGTTTGGCTACGACGTGTTAGGATAGAAAAGGATGACATGAGATGAGAAGGGATGGGAAGTGTTATTAAAACGGCGTTTGGGTGATGGGTTGGGGTGGGAAGTGTTAGGAAAATGGTGTTTGGTGTGGTGGGTTGAGGTGGGATAAAAGTAGATGGATGGGATTGATGTGATGTTTTTTTATAAAAAGTAAATAGATTGTTTTTTTATAAAAA